>JAHWGI010000814.1:0-21348 GCA_029379305.1 Frankliniella fusca | reverse complement strand
GCAACCACTAGAATTTCGGCGCTACCTGGCCAGCGCCTACCTGCAGACCTGCAGACCGGGGGCTAGGCTGGTTCAAAAAAAAATCGACGTGCTGGTTCGCTGTTTAAATGAAAGTGCATGTCTTGAAATGACTCTGTGCCAAATGGGAAGTCTGTCCGATGAGCGGAACCATACGCGAGTCGCGATCATAGTTTTAGGTCCGTTCGGTCGGGTACCGGGTGCGCCGTGTTCTCGGCCCCGCTGCGCCAAGACGGTTCGGCCGATCACCACGAAATTTTGTAGGCTTACTATCTAGGGTGTGAACCAACTATCAGGCATGGCGCTGACCACGACCCCCCACCCCCTCGAGCGTACGGGCGTAAGTACTCGGACAATAGGTACCTCGCTCTAGCACGAGTACTGTTCAAGTTTTCGGTATGCCGACAGCGCGCGAAGGTGATGGGTACCAAGGGCTATGAAAGCCCCCAGGGCTTTTCCATAACACGTTCCATCCTCATGGTGAAAACGCGAGCTGAAAGCTCCGAGCGGTGGCTGACGCGTTTAAACCGAGCGCGCGAAACAATGGCGCCGGCCGGGCGGGAGGCGGTATAGTGGCCCTGCTGCCCACGCCCACCCGGCTCTCGCCTCCGCCGCCTGCCGCTGTCGTTCCCAGCGTGCCGGCCGCCAGTCTGATGCCGGTGCTGGTAGTGCTACCCAGTGCAGGTGGCGGTGAGCGCACTATACCGCCTCTCGCCCGGCCGGCGCCATTGTTTCGCGCGCTCAGTTTAAACGCGTCAGCCACCGCTCGGAGCTTTCAGCTCGCGTTTTCACCATGAGGATGGAACGTGTTATGGAAAAGCCCTGGGGGCTTTCATAGCCCTTGGTACCCATCACCTTCGCGCGCTGTCGGCATACCGAAAACTTGAACAGTACTCGTGCTAGAGCGAGGTACCTATTGTCCGAGTACTTACGCCCGTACGCTCGAGGGGGTGGGGGGTCGAGGTCAGCGCCATGCCTGATAGTTGGTTCACACCCTAGGTAGTAAGCCTACAAAATTTCGTGGTGATCGGCCGAACCGTCTTGGCGCAGCGGGGCCGAGAACACGGCGCACCCTGTACCCGACCGAACGGACCTAAAATTTTGATCGCGACTCGCGTATGGTTCCGCTCATCGGACAGACTTCCCATTTGGCACAGAGTCATTTCAAAACATGCACTTTCATTTAAACAGCGAACCAGCAAGATCGAAGCTCTCAACCCTCAAAATGAACCAGCCTACCGGGGGCCGGCCAGCAAATGCCGTTACTTGAATTGCGGCGCGCGAGGAGGTTGTTTCTCTCCTCCCCCTCTGTAATTGACTGACTGAATGACTTGTGGGTTGCCTACCAAAACGGCGGTTGGGTTGGGTTGGGTATATTTCTTTTAACACTCACTCAATTCGCTCAGCAACTACGTGCCTGCCGCACGTACTCCTAGTTATTGTTAATATTTTACTAATTTAGCCTTATCCCTCTGAAGGTGACTTGTTGTGTTGACCCGGCGCTCATATTTCTATTGGAGAGATCTTCAATCAGAGTGAACTCTCCCCTTTTAGTTTCTTGGCTTAGCCGGCACTTTATATCAATAACAATGGAACGTAATATTTTTGTATCACTTTTGAGCAGTGTATGTGTTTTTAATTTTTTTTTCTCCGAAGATGTTCGCCGCCCTTAGCCGTGGTTCGTCTTACAGTCTGCTCTCTGTGTGTTGCAGTGCCGCCGGGGAAGCCCACCATCATAGACGGCTCCGGTAATCGCGTGGAGGGCGCCACGCTCCCCTACGAGGAGGGCCAGTCGCTGGAGCTCACCTGCATCGTGCACGGCGGTGAGTGTTGTCGTCTGATTCCCTCTCCTATCCCGTTTTCTCTATGCCACCTCCCCACGGCCGCTTGACAAGCTCGTGTATACGATCTGCTCACGTCATGAATGCGCGATAAAGCGCTCGTCCGGCGGTGAATACGCTCTGCTCGCCTCCAGGCTGCGAGAGGCCCGTGCGGGACTGAGATCTGCCCGAAAGTCTGCAGCGGCCTGTCACCTCGCGGCATATACTCGCGGTGGTATTCCTCCCATTTCTTCTGAAAGTAGCTGATGGCTTGACGTGAGACCTTGATGCATTATGCACCCACTGTGAGTGCCTCCCTCCCCCTCCCCCCTCGACCCCCTCACTCTCGTGGGGCACGGCGCGCGCTCTAACTGTATGAGAGATAACGGTCGTTCTATTTGAGTCGACAGTTTTATCTTTTTTTTTTATCTTTTTTTCTCGTTGTTTTATCTTTGTTTTTTGGTCGAAGGACCCACCGCCACGGGTCCACAGGGCAGCATCCGCGGCCTGGCCCGGCGGGGGTAGAGAAAGGCTCGGCATTGAGACCTAAGTGATTGCCTCCCCCCTCGTGCCCCCCTCCCCGGTGGTGATCGGCCGAAATTGAAGCATCAGCAGCGCGGTGGTCCCCTCCATTACGTCGCTCACCTGACACGCCGCCGCGGGGAAAACGAGGAAGCGCGTTCAACAGAAAGTTCGGAACGCAGGGGAGAGGGGGGGGATAATTACAGAAGGGTAATATTCCCGCGGAAAAAGGGGGGGGGGGGTATAAAATCATCGCATATGGGATAAAATTATCGCAAAAAGAAAGGGGGGTTCTTAAGATAATCGCACGGCGTTTAAAATCATCGCAAGAGATGGGAGGGGCGGGATAAAATCAAAGCGGGTGTGTAAACTCATCGCTGGCGGCTTAAAACACCGGAGGTGGGGTAAGATTACCGCAGGGGGATAAAATCTTCGTACACGCTCAGACCTCAACTGATTTTATTCTTAGTAAATACCTACGTTTTTACGCAGCAGGATTACTGATAAATTCTTCAGTTATTCTGTATAGTTTTGTCAGTAATCTACTAATTAAAGATGAAATTGTCAGTAACGTAAAAAGGAATTCTTTCGTACTACTGACAAAAAAAGTTGTCAGTAGCTTATAAAGGTTTTTAAGCAGCAGGAATACTGACAAAGGGATCTTAAAATGTTTACAACTTAGAGGTAGAATACCGATGTGCAAATCTTCAGAGGTCGATTTTCTACACGTGTTCAGACCTATCTCGATTAATTACCTCGCGTTTTAGAATGGTTCCTTAAGTTCATGATTTGCTCAAATGTATAATATGCGAAAACTGTCGCTCCCTGCCGCTCTCCGCCGAGCTGTGCTGGTTGGCGCGGTGGCGGCTCGCAGACCCGCGTCGGAGAAGATGAGACCCGAAATGATGTGGCTTTGCCTCATCTTACGAGGCCTGCCTATCTGCCGCCGCTCCCTTGCGTGCTCCTGAAGGAAAATGAAAAGAGGCTGTGTTGAGACGCGTAGAGGTGGGGGTGGGGCGACAACGAGAGCTTCTAGATTTTGTGCCGCTCCGAGTGGCCAAGTAGCGCAGCATGTAGACAAGTTTTCGTACGTGCATGGATTAAAGCGTATTAAAAGTCATCGACCCTCACTTCTGTTTTCTTCGACAAGTAATTGTTGAGGTTACTCGGGCAAATTTTCATTAAAAAGTGTTGCCAAGCTGCGATATTAGACTGTAAAATGGCAGTATTGTAGGGATACATAGTCTTAACTTGTGAGTCTTATGCGACCCTAAATTGGCTTTCGTAAATTTACGATTTCTATCGTAAACGTACAACACTGATAATGTTCAGTTCTACTTATCAATCTCCGATTTTTTTTTCCATCTTAGTGTTTGTGTTTAGTTTTTGAACATTTGGAACTAAACACCAAATGATGTGTAGAACTTAACATTTTGCTTTACCAGTGCATGCCCTTTCTAAATAACAAAAATCTCGAAAACGACGAAAACGATCGAAAACACATTTTTACTGTGGTGGAGAAAGCTGTTGTATTTATTTTCCACGTAAGGGGTCAGGGCTGCTGGACCCGGCTTGGCGCCCTGCTGAGCTCTAGCGCTCTGGGCCGCCCCTGCCGAGCCCTCCAGCCTCCCTCCAGCCTCCAGCCGCCCCGCGCTGCTGTCCCATGCGGAGGTTTTGAATAATGCGCGATCGGGTGCAGAGAGCTGAGATAAGCAAGCGCGCCCTCCTGCCCAGTCGACCCGCTGCCCCCACGCCGCCTCCACCCCGCCCCCACCCCGCCCCGCCCCGCCCCCGCTAGCGGCAGAGCGGTGCCCTGTCCTCTTCCCCGCCCCCAGCCCGCACCCTTGCCCGCCCTCGGGCTGCCCCCGCGGGCCCCACCCGGTAGAGGTCCATGAAACATTCAGGAAAGACGGACAGGGAAACACCTTGCGAGCCGCGCCCCGCCCCGACTCGACCAAGCAATGCAGTCCCCCTTTTCCCTCTACCGGCCCAATTTTCCCTCCAATCCGTGCCCTTGCTCCCCCATCCAACCCCTGCTTCCCCCATTGAGGCCCCTGTTCCCCCCCTTCAGCCTGTTTCCCCTATCTCGCCTCCCCTCCCCTCTCTTTTTCGCTGTGCCCGTCGCCGAGCTGCTGCTGCTGCTGTTTTCTGTCAGCAGCCGGCAAATTTTGATAAGTAGGGGTGGACTTGCGCGGCCGCTGGGGAGCTCGCCGAGTGGGCCGAGCGGGCCGAGTTTATTAAATCAGGAGGAGAGGCAGAACCGGACGGCACTAGTAGCGGTGGGGGGAGGGGGGGGGAGGCGCGTCGCAGGTGGTGATACCAGACCCAAATGAAGCTCCCCCTCCCAATCCGCCGTGGCCTTCACGGCTTGACATTGCGGGGTGGGGTGTGGGGGGGGAGGGGGGCAGTTGAATAGCGGGAAGTGGAGTGGTAGATGCAATGCTCTGATGTGTCTCCAGTCACCGCACAGCTTGCGGCGCAGAGGGGCTTTGTGTGTGCAAGAGTTTTTACGAAACTCCTGTCCGTTGTGGTGTTGTGGTTGTCAGATGGGATTGTGAACAGGGTAGGCTATGAGTCGTTCTTGGCAGATGTATCTCCCTCTTGCTCTCACCTGCGCATTCGGACGCGTTCCGGATCCTCGGACCGACCCGTTTGAGAACTCTGCCGGCCCCTCCATCTGAGTGGAAGTAAGAGCTCTCATGCGTCTATCGCCGCAATGTGCTTCCCTAAAGTGAGATTATGATTTCATTTTGTCGTTTGCGACCTACGGGTTTTCGCTGTCTGATTTGTTTGCGAGCCCACCGCTATGCGGTATTTTTGATGTACCCCGGTAGCTTTCTCGTGGAGTTACATTGATTGTTTGGTCGCGTCCCTCGACCGGGGCCGCCTTGACCGGGCGTGTCTCGGGTGACCCGCGGTGGTCTAGGCTAGTGTCTCATGCATCGTGATTCAGTCAGGCCGCCGCGGATCCGGGGCCCGCCGGCCCGCCCAGGGCCGCGCCCGGCCGTGGCTGTCACGGGAGGGCGGACGGGTGGCCTACCACCCCGGCGCTGGTGCGCTGGGTAGGGTTGGTGGCCTACCTTGACGGCGCTTCCGTTTGAGCCAGTTTAGTACAGTGGCTTTTTGAGTACTTTTTGTTTACCGTTACTTCGTATGGAGTTGTCTGTTTACCCCTCGGTTTACCCTCTTGAAGTCTTTAAGACTTGGTTATATTTGTGATGTCAAGTTTTGTATTGATTCCATTGTTTTACTGGGCGCCACTACTATTTATAGTGCTAGCTCGGGGCACTCTTGTATTTCATCTCTGTAAATCTCGCTGACGTTACATGGATTGCGTAAGATGGATTTCCAAAGATTATTCGCAAACTTTTCTCAAGATTTCGCAAAATTCTGACAGATTTGACCGGGTTTCAGGGAATGCCAAAAGGGTTCAAGAGATTTCACAAGCGATTTCTTTGCTGAATTTCCGAAAATTTCATCAGTATTTCCGGAGGTTTGTTCGACGGATTTCACGAGTGGGTTGCCACCCCTCGCGTAATACCGTGGCAGCAGAATATTCTCAGAAATTTATGCTCGAGCCGGTTACCTCGTTATCTTTGCGGTGCGAGGAGGCAGCGGCGGGGCCCAGTGGTGGTGGGGGCGGGGCCGCGCCGAACCGCGCCGAACCGCGCCTGGCAGGGGCCGGAGGGATGTACGGCCCGCCACCAAAGACCACCCCCCACCCCGCCACCCCATTGTCACCGGCAGGAATGGGGGAGGCGTCAAGGCGATGAACATATGTAGATAGGAATCCAATATCATTTTGTCAGCAGTAAAGAAGCAGCGTGGGATCCGGCCCCTCCGGCCCCTCCCCCAGCAGTTTGCCCTATCGGCCGCCATATCTTGTTCTCCACGACACCGGCCGCACCATGTCCCTCCACTGCCGCCACGGGCCCGCGCATTAGTGGCCACGGCGGCGCGCCCAATAAAGTCGTCGCCAAGGTGCTATCGTCACCTGCGGAATAGGATACGGGCGCGCGCGCCAGCGCACGTTCATAGACACACGCATACACACACACACACACCTACACACAGCTATAAACACACACTAACGTCTGACGATTATTTGGTAGGATTTGCTGTTGTTATATTATTCTCTTTCTTTTTGTGGTCTCGGTGCCTGTGACGCTATATCTCTCGGGCGGTCCGGCTGCCCGTGTCGCTGCCGAGACAGTGATGTCCGCGGCGTGACCGCCCGTGCTGCGGTCCGCTGGCCCGCCCCGCCCCGCCCCGCCCCGCCCCGCCCCGCCCCGCCCCGCCCCGCCGCCCATCTCGCCTGCCTTTAGGATTCATAGTTCCGGTCGCCGCGGCGCCGCTAGTGGCAACGGTTCGGTCGTTACGTCACCGCGGTGATATACTTGACGACTTGCTCGTCGCACGTAGATTGTATTTTTTTCCCTTTTTTCTTCTTTTTATTCACGAAGTAGCCTTAGAGTTTTGTCTGGGATCCGGGACCTGCGTTTCTTTTTTTTATAAATCGGCGCCTTGAATCTAGAACCGTCATCCTTATGTCAGTAAAATACACCAGGCCTGACATATCCTGCCCGAAAGTTTTGGTTGGAAGGTATCTCAGTGGAAAATTGGAGGAGCTGAGAGGTTTTTCTATGAGGCGCCAACAGTAACAGTACAGCACACTATTGTTGGTCTCGCGACACCCCTGCGTCGCGCGAGTGGAATTGGCCCATGGCCGAAGACCTGTTGATTCTAGTCAATGCACAACTTCATGTGATGAAAATTAAATGAGCATATGATATAATAAAAATGTGAATAAAGTGTTCGAATGATCATCGCAGAACAAGCCTACAGTTCAAAAATCAAGTTAATCGGACATTTCTTTGCTGAGAAAAAAAAAATACTACACATGTGGTGGGGCCGTGCATCCATGTGTACGCGCGATTCTTTTAACGACCTCGTGAGGACTTGCGGACATTTTCTGGAGGTCTGTAAAACTAGCGATATCAGGCGATATGCGCATCGCGCGCGAACGCACATGCTTGCTCTGAAACGTAAATGCCATTCTTTAATTTTTTCTAAATAAAGTGAGACTTGAACCTGAGTGAAACTTAAACCAAAATTAAACTTAAACCAAAATTAAACTTAAACCAAAATTAAACTTAAACCAAAATTAAACTTAAACCAAAATTAAACTTAAACCAAAATTAAACTTAAACCAAAATTAAACTTAAACCAAAATTAAACTTAAACCAAAATTAAACTTAAACCAAAATTAAACTTAAACCAAAATTAAACTTAAACAAGTCGGGCATTACCATAGAAACCAGAAGTTTAAATCAAATTTACCAAATTTCTGTAAGAGCGATTTTGATAAGACTTCGAAATTGCATTTATAGAATATACAATTCTATAACTGCTGTAAATTTTATCAAAATCCCATGGGCCAGATTTTTTTTTCCCCATAGGGGCAATTTAAACAACTGCCTCACGTTTCGACTCATCATGCTACTACGTGACTCCCAGGATTTCACTTCGTGGATTCTTTCTTCCTCCTCTGGCCCCACCGGTTCTGCATTGAGTCCAACTCCATTTTCCTCCTTTTCGCGGTTTCTGTTACACAGTAGCACACGTGGGCGTATACTGCCCCAAACGCCGCCCGACCGTAAGCGTCGTTGATCATCGATTGTTGCTGACCTATGTTTTCATTTAGGAGGCCCTCGTATGTTTTTGGCCTCGCGAGGAAACCTGTTCTCCTGCAGCGTCCTGTGGCATCCTGCAGCGTCCCGCGGCGTCCTGTGGCCTGGCTGCGCTGCAGCGACACTCGATACGCCCCATCGCAGCGGTGGCGGCGCGACTAACAAGAGACCATTATACCGTGACGTGTCACTCATTCCCTCCCAGACTCGCCGCGTGATTTTCATGCAGCTTTGCGATTTCTCAGAGAAGTGCGTGGTTTTGCACGAATCTGCTTGATTTTTATCGTAGAAAATTTGAAGTAATTATTATTTTAATAAATTTTGCACACGGCTCTTATACGATAATTTGCGCTACTGCTCAGAAAGGCGAAAGCCCGGCAATAGTGAACGACGTCAATTTCCACTTTTTAGGCAACGGAGTTGCCTTCTAAAATCGCTGGAAAACGTGCGTGTTTTGTTTCATATGGCCCCTTACGACAGAAAAAAATCTGCTGAAGGGAATTCTATGATATTAAGCATACATTTAGAATGTAATCTAGTACATTCGATTCTGAAGTCTAGTTGAAATCTGTATTGCAGAAATTTTGTAAATTTGAATTGAAATTCGAGTTTCTATGGTAATGCTCGACTCGTCAGGCAAAATGAACAGGGGAAGGGGATATTTTTTCGTGGAGGGGGTAGGCCGAGGCGAGCCAACACGGAGCGAAAGAGAAACCTCTAAAGTCTGCGTTCAAACAAAGCCAGCCTTTAGTTTCGAGCGCAAGAATGAGATAACACTACTGAAATTCGCACGTGACCACCGTACTGCCTTCTTTAAAACTACTTCAGTTTTACTGAAACTTGCCCCGGTTCTGCCAACTAAATGTGTGCCTCAAAGAATGAGTTCCAATCGTAACGTTATGAGAGCAGTGATTTTTTTTCATTTTATTTGGTTGGCATGTTGTGTCAACAACGCGAAAGCAGGCCAAGCATGTCCGCCATTGCCGGTGGCTGATGTGCCCACCTCGCGACTTTAAATCATTTTTTTAAAGTTATCGAAACGTTGACAAGGCGAACTGAATGCGTAAACAGTAGTTTTATACCTGCGGAAAACGGTTTGGTAAGTTTGACTTCGATCTGGTGAGCAGAATTCTTGAAATGATGTACATTTACGTGTACCATTTTGTGTAAACAACGCCTTAACTCCGCGTTTTCCCAATAGATAGCGCACCCCCGTCGCGGCCGCGGCGCGCTTGCCCGCTGGTCCTTCGCGTACCAGCGGTATTAGGTAGGGCCCCGGTTCGCCCCTCCCGTGCGCCCGGTGGAGGGGAGGTTATTGTTGTCGTTCCTTTCCGGCCGTGACCTCGCCGCCCAATTTTTGCCGTCAGAAGGAGAGCTCTGCTCTTATCTCCTGCTCCTGTCGATTAAATGTCGGCCGAACTTTCGGAGAGTATTCATTACTTGAAACCCGCCTTATCAATTCAAACTTAGAATTATTTAGCCACTATCTTGACTATCGTAAACTAAACAAAACCAGTCGGTTTTCTTACAGTCTTATTCAACACACACAATATTTTATTTTAGTTATAGAAACTCCGTTGTCTACCAGGATTTCGTGAAATCGTATTTTTTTTTTTAAGATAAAAAATTGTGTTAAATAGATGAATTATTTTGCTTAGGTTTTCTTCGTAGTTATGGTACCTTATTTCATTGTATTTCTGCGTAAACATCATTTTCGAACTTGCTTCCTTTGGCCTAATTCTGCTGCTGCTTTGCACTTTTTTGCCATCTAATGACTTTCCGAAGCTGAAAACGGTTTATTTAGCGCGCAATTTAGTGTACTCTCATCATAGTGTACTAAATGGAATATGTTTCACGAATCTCAACGCCCCGGGCCGGCCTCTACACGTGGCTGAGCTCGTCGTGATCACAGCAGCGCGGCCCGGCTTGGCACGACCACGCATACAACAAAAACATCTGGCGTGTGTGTGTGTGTGGGGGGGGGGGGCGAGCATGAGTCCGCGCGTCCAAAATGTGTTGCTGGCTGTCCTGTTCCTGCTCATGACCTGCGGGTGCGGCGGGGCGGGGCGGGGCGGGGCGGGGCGGGGCGGGGCGGGGCGGGGCGGGGCCGGCACGCCCCTGTAGGCTGCCCGCTGCGCACTGCTGCGCCCGCGGCGCGGCGCACGGCCAATTTATCAAGCGCCGGCGACAGGCTTGACCTCTGCTGTGACCCGCGGCGGGTTGTACCGGGCCTGGCTGGGCCTCCAAACATCGGTGGGCCTGTCCCGACGAAAGGTACGGCTCTCGCTCGTGTACGGCGGCCAGCAGGAATGTTGCCATTATTATTTTTCTTTTTTTTTTCTGGGCGGTGCGGTCCTTCCGACTCCGTCCTCACAGTGGCTGTTCGGCGGGGACAGGAGGGGCCATAAGATGCAGGCAGGCAGGCAGGCAGGCAGGCAGGCAGGCTGGCAGGCAGGCAGGCAGGCAGGCAGGCAGGCAGGCAGGCAGGCAGGCAGGCAGGCAGGCAGGCAGGCAGGCAGGCAGGCAGGCAGGCAGGCAGGCTCCCCCCCCCCAGGCCCCTGGCTAGTGTGAGGACGCCGAACACGCACCTGCGGGGCCCAGCAGTCTGGAGCCGCTTATTGAATGAACGACGGCGTGACCGAGCGAGTCACAACGGGCGTCGCCACTCATTCACTGCCGGCTGGATACTATGATACTAGCCCCTCGTAAATTATCTTAACTTTTCTTTCCCCGCCTGGTGCCTGGTGCTGTCGCGCTGCCTCCTGTCGTGCCGGACTGCTGCTGGTGGCACGGCCGGCAGCGCCGCTCGCTGTCAAAGGCTCAAAGTCGAGAATAAACCTGGAACCTGGAAACAGAAGGCGTCTTCTTCTCTGCGTTTTGCGTTCCAGCTGTGCCTTTTGCCTGCCCTGCGGGGACAGACTGACACCTGACTCTGAAGCTCAGTTGTAGTGACGCTCGGCTAGGACGATGCCAGCAACATTTAATGCAGCCCGACTCGCGCGCGGACGCTTTGCAGTCCCGTTTCGTCGCCTTCGCTCTGTCTGTCTGTCTGTCTGTAGCGAGATGCGCGGGAAAGCCCGACAAACGCCTCGGCTTGGTGCCGTGGTGCGTATTCTCCCCTTTTTTGTGTGTTTTTACTAGTCGCTTTCGATTCCGCTCGCAGCGACAGAGAGACAATCTGGATGGACAGCGAGGCAATAAAGATTTATTGGGCCGGGTCGGGCCGGGTGGCTGCTGCACCGCTGTGCGCTGCGCCCGTCCTGAAAGCAACTCGACAGACGGACTGTCGGGCGGCGTGAGCTGACACTCCGACAACGCTGACTGACTGTCGAGGGGGCTCGGGGCGGGGCGGGGCGAGGCGGGGCCAAGCCGAGGGGTTCGGGAGTCTAGCAAGATGGGCGCAGTAGCCAGCCCATTTGACTGTAGTGAGCGCTTGGGCGCTGTACCGGGTGTTTCTTTGAATGCGTAACAGTGTTGCGAGGTTGCATACTCTCCAGGGCTTCCGGGGCCATGGCGCCTTACGGGCGCGAATGGGGTAGGCAAACCCACAACACTGTTACGCACTCAAAGAAACACCCAGCACCAAGGGAAAATGGTTTTGATGCAGCTGATGAATCCGCTGATGTTCCGCTGGGAAACGGTTTTATTACATCGGAAGGAGTTCGACCAATTATTTTAATATTTCAAAGTAAATTCCATAAAGTCTAAGAACATTTTTCATGCGTTGAATAGAATGTTCTTTGATTCATAATTTAAAAAATAAATAAAAAGGCGTTAGCAGAATATCAGAACCACATTTCAATGTATGATCGGCGCGTTGAACAGAACTATTTCTCGGTGTAGCCCAGTGTTAAATTGCATCTTTTCTTTTTACAGAGAAACAAATTACCGACTGTGTGCGCCAGCCCTCTCTCTGCTGCTGGTTCTAATGAATACTGTCGTTTTGATGACGGCGATGAGTGGAGCGGGGACGACTCTTCGCTTTTGTGCAACTCCCGCGCGACAATAACATATTTTTATTTCCTTATTCCTAATGAAAAGAAAAATGAACGAGTGAAACTTGTCTCCCCTCCCATCATTAGTTTTGGTCGGTGCGGTGCGGGACGCGCGGGGCTCGCTCCGTTCACTTGTCGACAGTTATCGGACTGCTGCACGTATTTTTATTATTTTTGAAGGAATGTTGGTGGACGTGCGCGGTCAGCGGGCGCGTGATTTCCCCCCCCCCACCTCCCCCACTCTCACCTCACCTCATGCCTGGAGCGTTCAGAGTCGCGCCGTGTAATTTGTCCCTGATATATAAGACGTGCAGTGGGAAAGAAATTTGCATTCGGGATTCGTGTTTGTGTTTATGGGGCCTGTCCTGTTTCGGTTCCCGATCCGACCGCCGCCGCTATACCACCGCTGCCATCGTCTGTGTTTTTTTCCCCTTCGACGTTTTTTTTTTTTTTTTTTAGGCAACGAAGTTGCCTTTTAAAATCAGTCGAAACGTTAGTCAGTTGTTTTACATTACCCCTATGGGACAAAAGAATCTGGCCCAAGGGATTTTGATAAAATTTACAGCAGTTATAGAATTGTATATTCTTATTTCAATTTCGAAGTTTTATCAAAATCGCTCTTACAGAAATTTTGGAAATTTGATTTGAAGTTCTGGTTGCTCGACTCGTCAGCGGAGCGAAAGAGAAACCTCCAAAGTCTGCGTTCAAACAAAGCTCTGCTTCAGTTAACTGCGCCAGAAAGAGATGACACCACTGAAATTCGCACGTGACCACCGTACCGCCCTTTCGAAACCTACTTCATTTTTACCGAAAAAATAACAGATCGCCAACTTCAGAGTCAGTCCTCAATTCATGTTTTCAGTCACAGATAAAAATTAGTCTGCCTCTGTGTTTCCTGTCAATGCGTAGAGGCTCCCATAATTGTTTGGTAAAGGCCTGCAACATCATTTTACGTCGTTAATAAATATAAAACTAGCAAAATATATTTTGGGTTGGTTTGAGTGGACACCAAGGCGGCATTGTTTATAGCTGGCCCGCTCGGCGCCATGTTTGTGCTGGAAATGTGAGGCGGATAAAATTCACGATTTGGGCTCTCACAGAGAGTTTTGACATAATATTTTTAATTTCTATTTCATTTAATGGTAAGTGCGTGGCAAGTGTGAAACTAGAACCCTTTAATTCTTGGCTGGTGGTTCGATTCAGTGGTTGTCAAGGCGCGTTGTTGACAGCTGGCCCGCTGGGCGACATTATGTGCGCCCGATGTCTGGCGAATAAAATTCATGATTTGGCTATCACCAATAGTTCTGGCTTTATATTATTAAATTCTTTTTGACTTTGAGGTAAGTGTTCAAACCAAGGGGGACGTTTGTCGCGTTAGCGTTAGAATTTTATATTTTTATTTCTTGACGATGGCCCGCTCCTGGCCACAGCCGATCTTGCCCAAGCGACAAACGTTTACAAGGCGAATTGAATGCGTTAATAGTTGTTGTATACCTGCAGATAACGTTTTGGTAAGTTTGACTTCAAT
The DNA here is from genome assembly GCA_029379305.1 of Frankliniella fusca. Classification (NCBI taxonomy): domain Eukaryota; kingdom Metazoa; phylum Arthropoda; class Insecta; order Thysanoptera; family Thripidae; genus Frankliniella; species Frankliniella fusca. The sequence continues at coordinate 7,775 of JAHWGI010000814.1, read as the reverse complement.
CTGGTGAGCAGAATTCTTGAAATGGTGTACATTTACGAGTATCTTTTGCGTAAATAACTTTTTTTTTTTTTTTTAATGTTAAAATTGTGGTCGTCTCAACTCTGATGGTGACTTACTGCACCGGCAATTACCCAGTTGAGCGGCGGCGCGGCGCCGCAGTGCGTGGAGCAGGCAGCAGGCCACGACAGCCCGGCCGGGCCGCGTCACGTACACTGCTAATATCACTGCGGCAATTTTTATATATTATTTTTTTTTTTTCAGAGGCAGACCGCGCCGTTGCGGTGTGCTGTTTGAACCTGAGCAATAACTTGCGCCCCGCCCTGCCCCGCCCTGCCCCGCCCCGTCCCCGCACTTTGCGCCCGCCTGGTCGGCCGGGGCCCGGGCCCGCTCACTCGAATGCACATAGAGCCACCCATGTTAACCGATATCCAATATCGCGAATCTGAGCGGCGGCTGCTGCTGCCTGGGACCTGGCGGCCAGTCCGCCGCGCGCTGACTGGAGAAGCAGAGAGGGCCGAGCTGCAAAGGAAAGCGGAGCAAAATTAAACGGTATCCGCTGACAAGTTTGTCAGTTTTGTTTTTAACTCCGTGCAGCAGCGGAAAATTCACATTGCGCGAGTGCATGCATCTGACCAAAACTGCAGCACATGCGATGCGAGAAAACCTCATTCGCTCGTGTAGGTGCGAAACTTGACCACACGGAGAAAACGACGTCTTGGTTTTCAAGCAGTTTTGGAAAAACCAAGATGCTCTTAAGGCGAAATTACACGGGGTTTGTGAGGCACCTTGAGAACCAAGAAGCCGGTTTCTCCCGTTCATTGAGTGCGAAGTCAACGTGTCGCACAGTGTGAGATTAGCTCTCCATACGCATGCACTGAGAAAAACCGTACATCATACATCAAAACAACGGTTTCGAATTTACGATTTAGGGTTTCCGTTACCGTGCCTCACTAATTGACCCTATACCGAGTACAATTTCCGAACGGTTTTTTAATTGTACTTCGAAAAAACGGTTTAAAACAGTAAAAAAACTGTTGTTCAATTGTAGTTTTTTCTCTTAGTGTGGTTTGTTTTTGCATCTCTAAAGTGATTTGAGCCAACGATTATACAAAAGTTAACTGTGCACTTGGTCTTGACCAGTGGGTGCCTCCCCCCCCCCCCCGCCGTGCTCATGGAGCGCAGCAGCCCGTCCGGGACTGCCTGCCTGCTCTCCTCCCACATGCAGGGCGTGGCGTGGCGTGTCTTGGTCTCGACTCAACCATGTTATTATTAGTCAATCATGTTATCTATTTATCTGTCGGGCCGCCTGCATACCATGCATAAATAGTGTCTCAATCACCGCGACGGCGCCGTGATGCAGGTGGGGGGGAGGGGGGGGGCAGGAGGCCAATGTCCTGTCGCCTGATGAGCTTGGCTGCCACTGGCCTGCCGAGTGAGCAATTAATGCGTCATCCAAAAATAGCAGCAGACACTGCGTGCGCTTGGGTTATTGTCGCAGCCGGGCTTTATTATTAGGGTCGTGCGCGTTCTCCATTTAAGAGAGCCATTCTCGTCCTTGTCACTGAATCGACACTGACCTGTGTCTTATTTAGCAAACGTACCGCCTTGCTTCATAATGTTATAAACGAGGCATAAACAATTATGAAGAAAATATAACACTTCGAAGTATTTAGGCCTTTTTTAAAAAACAAATAAATAAATAAGCGTGGGTTCTTCTGATTCCTGTTGGTGTTTTTTGATTTTTACAAGTTTAACGGGTCTGTTATGAACGTCGTCTGATCTTGCGGTGGCGAGTAAATGTTCTCCGATCTGCTCGCAGTGACGCGTGAACAAAGTCCGCGGTCTTTTTCGGGTCGCGCGCCGTGAGCATTGACTTAACATCAGATTACTATTTAGCGGTTCTAACTTTTCCGAAATCTAAAGCGATATATCTGTAATCCTCAGTCCTTACTGAATCGATAATGACCAAGAACTATATTTTTAAATAGATGGTTACCTTGTAAATCTAATGGTACAGTGAACCGATAACCATCCGCCCCAAAAGCGATCGGACTTGGTTCTCGCGTCACTGCGAGATCGGACAGCGTTCACTTGTCACAGCGAGATGCGAAAACGCTCATTTTTGTCGCTGCGAGATCGGACGACGTTCATGAGACCCGTCGAGTTAGGCTGTTTTTAGAGACAAAAGGAGAATGGCTTCTACTAGCAAACGCCTAAGGCATCTAGGAAGAGCCTTTCATCCTGACACCACCTGCCTGCCACCTTGTTTTTTGTGTCCTATAGGCAAAAGTCTTTAAAAAAAGGCCTGCTTTTCTTTTCGCAATACCAGTCCCTAGCAGCCTTTCTGTCGCATTTAGTGTGGTGATTATTACAACATGAGAGTTTCTTGTTGGTAAGTTTGTTCCCCAGAGGCGCGCTGCTCGCGGCTATCTCGGTGTCCTGCTGCAGGCAGGGTCCCTGCGGCCCCACCGGTGCACGCCCGGATAGGCTCAACTAGCGCGCTGCCCACACAGCAGATTAATATAATGACCCACAATAGAGAGCGCCTCCTCTCAACACCTCTGCGCCCGGCTGCCGGGCGCCCCAGCGTGCCCCGCCCCGCCCCGCCCCGCCCCGCCCCGCCCCGCCACACGGACGGAGTGATTTGGGCGGGATTATAGCAGGTGACGCCTTGCTGCCCGCCCACGGGGCCCACGGGGCCACCGGTTCCGGTCGCTGCTGCGCTGCCGCCGATGTCCCCCCGGGCGGGGCGGGGCGGGGCGGGGCGGGGCGGGGCGGGGCGGGGCGGGGCGGGGCGGCCAGAGTCAGAACGGCCCCGACACCGCGTCAATCATTATAATGCTGCAAAGAATAAGAATTATAGCCGGTGGAAATTTTCCTCCGCGGTAAACGCTTCTCCTCCTTTTTGGGCGACGGAGTTTTGCCTTCTGAAATCGCTGGTAAACGTGCGTCGTGCGTTTTATTGCTTCACATGGCCCCTTACCGCAGAAAATAAACTGACAAACGGAATTTGGTAATATTACACTGCAAACCAAGTGTGTACTAAGTACGCACATGTTTGTGTGTACCGGGTGTTTCTTTAAATACGTAACAGCAGTGTTGCGGGTTTGCCTACCCCATTCGCCCGTAAGGCGCCATATGGCCCCTGAAGCCCTGGCGAGAATGCAATCCCGCAACTCTGTAACGCATTCAAAGAAACACTCGGTACATCACTGTGAAAAAAGTTGTGAGGGCTACGGAAAAAAATTCCATGACGTTGAGTTACGACCTTAAGTTGTAACGTTACGAGCATTTTTTGACGCCAGTGTCGATTTAGTTTTGTTTAATGGGCAAGACTTTGCTCTCGTAGATTTACGACTGCTGTAATATATTTACGACTCCTTGTTGTAGTCGGAATTTATGAAAAAAGTCGTAACCTTACGAGTACTTTTTTCACAGTGATTCGACTCTGACGTCTACACTGAAAACCCAACAGTGAGCACTGCACACTGTATATAAAGCGTGCATGGCATGCACGCTGTATAAACAGTGTGCACGGTATGCTCACTGTTTTTAACGTGTGCATGGCCATGCTCACTGTAGGTAATGTGTGCATGGCAATGCTCACTGTACAAAATGTGAGCAATGCTCACTGTTGGGTACGCAGGAAGCATCACCATGCGCACGTTGAGTTGCAATGCTAACTGTTGAAGATTTAGTGAGCATTACCATGCACACATTACATACAGTGAGCATGTCCATGCACACGTTTTATACAGTGAGCATATCATGTACACTTTATATACAGCGCGCATGCCATGCACGCTTTACATACAGTGTGCAATGCTCACTGTTGGGTTTTCAGTGTAGTTGAAATGTTTCTTGTCGAAATTTTGTAAATTTGAATTGAAATTTTGGTTTAAATGGTAAATCTTGACTCGTCAGGCAAAGTGAACAAGAGAAGGGGTGCTTTTCCGTGGATGGGTTACGCCGAGCTGAGCCAAATCGGAGCGAAAGAGAAATATCCTAAGTCTGCGTTCAAACAATGCCGGGCTTTTCTGACCTTTTCTTGTTTTACCAGTACGGAATTTTCAAAACTGTGCAGCAATACTGACAAATTTGACAGTCACCCTGTTGCGTTAAAACGTAAGTGTTTTCTTATAAAAAAAAAATTTAAAAAAATCAGAACGGTTCTGAGAGAGTAGTCGGGAAGGCGAAACTTTTGCCTTTTTTCGACGACTTTCCCGAATTAGACTTCGTCCATCGCGGCCATCAAAACTCTACGGTTGCGTGTCGTCCAGCCCGCTTGCCAGGCGAGCACGCACATCTTCCATGACTGTTAGTTTCGAAATCCATAATTATGCGAAAACCTCCCCGGTCAAAACCCACAGTCTCATGCGAAAGGCAGCTCAGGCATCTCCCCCCACCCCTTCCCCTCCCCCCTCTCTCGTCAGTCGTACACGTAGAGACGCTTGTACGTATGAATGAATGAATCCTGATGCTCGAGGGTCGGGCCTGGGCGCAGGGTCCTGCGGGTCCTGCGGGTCCTGCGGGTCCTGCGGGTCCTGCCCGCGTTACGGCTCCTCGCACACTCCCGGCCAATTGGCAATGTTGCGGCCGGGTGTGGGGACGGGGACGGGGCGTCTGCAGCAAGTAACTGCCGCGGGGGACGGCTTGGATTACGCGGGTTTGATTCGCTATAATGCGGCGTCCGTGAGTGCGACAATGAGAGAGTGTGTCTGTGTCTGGGGGAGACTGAGAGAGAGTGAAAGGGAGGGGAGGGGAGGGGGGGGGGGTCGGTCAATCTGAAAACGGCACTTAGTTAGGGTACGCTTGGCGTGCCTTGCGCAGCGCACACGTAGATGCTCTACTATAGCTCTGGTTGGGTTCATTGTAGCGGCGACTAGCAGCGGCCGGGGCGGGGGAGGGGTAGCGGCGGGGGCGGGGTGGCGATCGGGCTGCGGCCGCAGCGCTCGTGGAGGTTCCTCGTTGAGGAGGAGCCCGGGCCGGATCCGGACATGCTGATCCGGGACGTGGAGGGGCGGGGAGAGGGGCGGGGAGAGGGGCAGGGCAGGAATAGCCGGCTGATTCAGAAGATCGCTCTCGTGGCTCCGTCCTTCTCGCTCCTATGGCGGAGCCCTATGCTTGGGGAGGCAGAGCCACATGAGTGCGACAAGGATGGAGGTACAAGAGCGATTTTCGGGTTCAGGCGGCAAGTACTTCGAGGAATGCGGTCTGTGGGAGGAGTGAGGGACGAAAGCGGCCCGATATCGCAGGCCGGGTCTCAAACTCACGGCTCCCGAGCCGAGGACGGACGGCGTGAATCAGGCCGCGCGACTCGGAGCGTGAGCCGCTTGCTTTGGTCTAGAGCCGGGCTGGACACGGACATTTCCTATAGGACTATTCACATGACCAGGTCTGTGCGTGTGTGTGTGTGTGTGTGTGTGCGCGCGCGCGTCTGTCAGCCCGTCTGTGTGTCTGCGTCTGTGTGCCTCTTAAATATGAATAAAACAAAATCGATTTGGAACTCCTGCGAAAGTGTCGGAGACGCGGCATGGGCGCTGCAGTGGTGCTAACACGGGCTTGTATTCAATTCCGGGCAATGAAACCATAATGAGGCGGGCTAAGGCGAGGCTGCCGTCCTCCCGCTCCCCCCGGTCCCTTCCTCTCCGCAGCCGGGCCTGGGCCCGACCCGACACCAGATTGGTTTTCGGCAGAAAGCCAAATCGGTTGCGATTAGACGACGCGGCCGAGGTCGGTGGTCGCGGGCCGGGAGCGGGCCGGGGCGGGGCGGGGCCCGGCGCGCCGCCGATGTCGCAGCCTTTGGTCCAAACCCTCCTCAGCACCACGTCTCGCTCTCGCTCTCTCTCGCTCTCGCTCTCGCTCTCGCTCTCTCTCGCTCTCGCTCTCGCTCTCTCCCTCTTCATTTCAGTTGAGTCAAAAGGAGAAAAGTCTGCTCATTGTCAATTAATTATGACCTTGACCGTTATAAAACAGTGCTTTTCGCTCCCCCTCACACTTTAGCTGCCTCATCGCTTCTCTCTCTCTCTCTCTCTCTCTCTCTCTCTCTCCTTCCCCCTCCCCACGGCGGCATGCAGAAGTCTCCGCGACCCACTCGGGCCGCCCTGGCCAGCCGGGCCAGTGCCTGCACGGCCCATTCTAAACTCTGTCCGGGCGACCACACTGTTAACGAGGACAGGGGCTCATAGTCACGCACGGTGGGGCCGGGCGGGAGGGTGCTTGGGCGACCTTGCATTGTTTCGCATATCGTGCGCTGCCGCCATTGTGGCGGTAGATGGCGCCCCGCCCCACCCCACCCCACCTCACCCCACCTCACCCCACCTCACCCCACCCCACCCCACCCGGCGTGGCGGCCAGGAAGCGACACAGCGGAGGAAAGGGGCCGGGCCATCTTGAAGGCCGCGGTCGCGGTCTACTCTACTCCGGCCCCAGCGTGCTCAGCGGCGTGCGGGCCGGGCTGGTGGGCGCGGCGCGGGGTACGATGTGCTCAATGAAGAAGTGAAGTAAGCGATGATCTGGTGTATTCGCTGAGTCCCCCTCCCCCTCCCTCTCCACTTCCTCCTCTCGGGTAGCCAGCCGAGCCCAGGCCGATCAGGGGCGGCGCCCGCCTTCTGGAGCAGTTATCGGTCGTGTCCAGGTGTCGCGGCGCCCTCGCGGCGCCCTCGCGGCGCCCTCGCGGCGCCCGCCTCCAGCGAGACACTCTTCCCCGCCCGTCCTTCTCACACCGCCTCCTCGCGCTGTGTTCCCCCACCTCCGCGCTCCATCCGGAGGGTCTATGGGTGAGTTCCTCAGTAGGTCTCACAGTATACGCCCTGATTCTCTGCCCCCTCATACACCATTAAAATACGAACTCTCCCAAAAGCTCAGTTGAATCCCTCTCTCCATACTACCCGCCCTGCCCCCCCCCCTCTCTCTCTCTCTCTCTCTCTCTCTCTCTCTCTCTCTCTCTCTCTCTCTCTCTCTCTCTCGTCCGGTTTCGTGCGTGCGTTTGGGGTGTGACGCCGCCGTACCCCAACGGAAGCACGCAATTTATGGATTCTTGTAGGAAATTAGTATTCGGGCGCTGCTCGGGACCGCCGCCGCGGAGGGGGGGCGGGGCGGGGCGGGGCGGAGCGGGCCTGGGTCAGGTCGAGATGACCTTTCTTCATTACACCGGCCCGGCCAAGCCCTTCAGGCCCGTCCCGGCCCGTCCCGGCCCGGCCCTGCCCGGCCCGGCCCTGCCCGGCTCACGGTCACAACCCCCTTCATCAGAATTAAGTTATGTGGATATGATTTGGCGGGCCTGGCGGCCTATGGCGCCTGGTGCCGCCCCTGTGGCCAACCTGTGGAATTGATTTCGCAGGTAGTGAGGCGACGCGGTGGTGTGGGGGACCGGGGAAGGGTGGGGGGGGGGTAAGCGATAGGGTCATCGGGTAAGTTGGGTCACGCTGGGCGGGGCGGTCCGGGATGGGGGGATGGCGTGGTGGGGTCGGATGAAGCGATGCGCCTTTGTTGATTGCCTAGGCCCTTTGCGCTGCCCCGCGTCCCGTCCTCTCCCCTGCGCAAAGCTTGAAGCTCGCCGTTCGTTTGTTCCGAAAATCCACCGACTGGCTGCGCCGCCGTGTTATTTAAGCCCGTTGCCAATGTTGGAGGGTCGCGTTAATGTTATTTCACTCGCAGTCACAACGTTGCGCATTCGCGATGTGGCCGCGGCCGCACCCCTCTTCAGCCCCGTGCCCACCACCACCCCCCGCCCCGCCCCGCCCCGCCCCGCCTCTCCCCTCAGGGGGTGCGGC
>JAHWGI010000813.1:0-32044 GCA_029379305.1 Frankliniella fusca | reverse complement strand
ACAGGCCGTGGGAAAGGAGGCAAGGGACTCGGGTAGAGGGGCGCCAAGCGTCACAGGGAAATATTTTGCTTTTGATGTATTGCGGGTTTGCCTACCCACTGGTTTGCAGGCGCTTGGATGCCGACAGGTCGTAGGAAAGGAGGCAAGGGACTCGGGTAGAGGGGCGCCAAGCGTCACAGGGAAATATTTTGCTTTTGATGTATTGCGGGTTTGCCTACCCGCTGGTTTGCAGGCGCTTGGATGCCGACAGGTCGTAGGAAAGGAGGCAAGGGACTCGGGTAGAGGGGCGCCAAGCGTCACAGGGAAATATTTTGCTTTTGATGTATTGCGGGTTTGCCTACCCACTGGTTTGCAGGCGCTTGGATGCCGACAGGTCGTAGGAAAGGAGGCAAGGGACTCGGGTAGAGGGGCGCCAAGCGTCACAGGGAAATATTTTGCTTTTGATGTATTGCGGGTTTGCCTACCCACTGGTTTGCAGGCGCTTGGATGCCGACAGGCCGTGGGAAAGGAGGCAAGGGACTCGGGTAGGGGGGCGCCAAGCGTCACAGGGAAATATTTTGCTTTTGATGTATTGCGGGTTTGCCTACCCGCTTGTTTGCAGGCGCTTGGATGCCGACAGGCCGTGGAAAAGGAGGCAAGGGACTCGGGTAGAGGGGCGCCAAGCGTCACAGGAAGGTGTTGCGTGACAACATCCGGGCCGCCAGCCCTTAAAAGCAGCCCGCGCCGAGCAGCCATCACTGCCGATCAATGAGAGGTGAGGGCGGGGCGCGACTCAAAGTTAAGCAGCGGTGGTTGTGGAACTGGACGCCGCGGTAGTTAAGCTTAAGCAGTGTCCGTGTTGTTGCCTATCTCCTCTTTTGCAGGGCGCGCGTACTCCGATTAAGCATAGGATTTCAAAATATCTCGGCAAGTACACGTCGGACGGGAAAACGATTGAAGTGGAAAAGGTAGAGCTAGGGGCACACTAACGACTGGTAACCAGCCCGAGTCCGCGAGACCTGCCACTTTCGAAATTTAAGCGTTCAACGGGAATCTTAAGCACCTTAAGCACATTAAGCAGCCTTAAGGTCCAAAATCCGTAAATCTCCGTAACCAGGCGTCGGATCGAAAAACGATCGAAATAAAAATGAAAGCACGTGGGGCACACGAACGGATGGTAAGAATCCCGCGTTCAAGAGACTGAACACATTCGATATTTCAGCAATAAATGATAATCTTAAGCACGTTGAGCACCCAAAGGGCCCAACTCGGCGTTAGTCATCCAGACCGAATCGGATAAGCACTTAAGCCCGAAATCCATGTATCTCTTTCACCAAGCGTCAGATGGTTAAATAATCGAAATGAAAAGGAAATAACGTTGATCACACTAACAAGTAGTAGGAAAACTGTGTTCATGAGACATAAGTCTTTCGTTGTTTCGAGTCCTCTCGCTCCGAAGTCCGTTACCTGAACCACGGGAGTTTAAACTTATAAGGGATATTTAACTTTTTTGGTAAGGGAGGGGGGGGGGCGATATTCCGATTACTTTAGCGTGGTGAAAAAAAGGAAGAGGTTTTAAATTGCGTCTTTGTTGAAGGGAGTCCTTTAAGACATGATTGTTGGTCCTGAAAAGGACCGTTTTTTATTTTCCATTACGGAAAAGTTAATCATCCTCACCAGAGGAAATGACAATAGCCTTTCTCTTTGGCGGCCGCCGTGAGAGCGGCGTGTCATCTTCGCTTCCACTCGGCGAATCGATGCGTATGGAAGCGTCTGGTGATGGGAGAGGCTCGTTCCAATCGTCAAGATTGTAACTTGCTGGTGATGCTGCTGGCTGGACGTCATCCAGTAGTTCACCCAAGAGATCGTCATTTGAGTCATATAGACCATGACTCATAAAGCGATCATACATATCCTTCAAGCGATCGTCAGCTTGGAGGACACAGTTACGCGGTGATCCGCATGTGCAGGCGAGACCCGGCGGTGCTGCTGCAATCACATCCCCCATGAAAGCCTCAAGTGAGTAGCTCCCGTCAGGTCTGTGGCAGCCAGCCAGGTCTGTTGATTGCAAGTTGACTTGCTTGATGACTTGCAGTGCAGTTGGTAAGACGGCATTCCCAAGCACTTCTTGCGCAAATTGCACAAAAGCGATGGCATGCCTCAGCCGTGTGCCGCGCGTAGGGTCCATGGCTTCCAACATGAACAGTAACGCAGGGTGGTCTTCGAGGGTGACCCTGAGTTCGCCGTTCTTGAAGTCGATGACTACCGGTGCCGTCATGATGCGTAGACTGGTAGCGAAGAGTAGACTGGTAGCGAAGAACTGATGCTGAGTGGAGCCTGGCTTTCCGTTTTATACGGTGCGCGATGCCCGGCGGAGCGAGAATGCTACCTCGTGATTGGCTGGCCTTGTGTGCAGACGGCGCAGGCTCGTGATTGGCTGCCGTGGTGTGCGAGCGGCGCGCGGCCGGTCCGCCGCCACCTTAAAAGCAGCCCGCTCTGCTCGGTAATCATCACTTCGTCTTCGTCTCGCTTGCTGCTCGCTCCGCCGTTCTCGTCGCCATGACTTCGGAATCACGAGTGTCTGCTCCGTCGGAGGGCCTACACCGGGACACAACAGATTTTCTGCAGAGCGTGGAAGACGAATTCGGCGGTGAAGTGACGGGCGTCACGTCATACTGTTGGCAGTCCATGACAGTAGAGGATAGACTGAAGTATGGCGAGTTAATGCAGAAATTCCGCGATGTGTGCTCCCTCTTTGGGCACCACGCTAAGGAGCCCGCCTTTGTAACTGCGGCTGCTAGGCAAATTAAGAATCCAAAAAATGTTATTATTGGCAGCCTTATTTTGGATGGGTTCTCACTGTGTCATCCTAAACATGGTGAATAGGATTGTTACATATCCTTTGAAAAAAAGGCCCTTTTGAGGGCCAATAAATTTCTCTCGAATGGAAAACTTCAACAAAGACTATTCCTTTATATTTAAGTATTATTTTCACAAAGCAGGAACATACGTTCCGTGGTCTCGGGGCTAAGATGACGGTCTCCGGAGGGAATGGTCGAAGGTTCGATCCCACCCGACATTTTTTTCCATTTTTGCATCAGAATGCAAATTAGCTCTGAATAATATCTTAACCAAATTTGAATCCTGCAGAGTGTTTTAAAAATAAATACATTCTCGGGCGACATCAAACTTTGTCCGTTTACCTTCAAAATCCGGTGTCCTCGGAGCGACCTACGAGGTAAGCCTCTGAGGCCTCCTGTAGTGCCATGACGGCGCTGCTCTGAAATTGAAGGGCAGTCCTGAAATTGTGTACATAAACCTCACTGAACGCGCGGTTGCACTCCACCAGGCCTCAAGATATATAAACATTACAGTATTATTTTCAAATATTTTGAATTCGGCGTCAAGGGAAAACAGAACTGTCGGCCGGGAGCGAACTCGGTTCCATTATCTTCCAAGTCCGTTATTTAAACCACGGGAGTATAGACTTTCGACAATAGTGACGTCCTTTCTTTCTCCTTCGCCTCCCTTCCCTGGCTCCCTGATTCCTTTTCCTCTCTACTGCGCAGCTAGCGCGGAGCAGCGTGGACGCCTTCCCCCTCCTCCTCTCTACTTTCACGGAGTCAGCCCCAAAAATATACATTGTTGTAGTATCTTAACCAGATTTGAATCCTGCAGAGTGTTAAAAATAAATACATTCTCGGTCGAGATCGAACTTTGTATCTTTACCTCCAAAATCCGGTGTTCCCGGAGTGACCCACGAGGTAGGCCTCTGATTTCATTTCGGAGCGGTCCGTCACGCAACGGAGCCCGTCCTTTCCTTCTCCTTTGCCTCCCTTCCCTGGCTCCCTCCCCCCTCCTCTCTACTGCGCAGCTAGCGCGGAGCGGCGTGGACGCCTCCCCCCTCCACCTCTCTCCTGTGCAGTGAGCGCGCGGAGAGGTGGGGACGCCTCCCCCCCCCTTCCTCTCAAGTGTGCAGTGAGCGCGCGCCGTCTGCACACCGGGAAAATATAAAAGGAACCCACAACGAGCTCCAGGTCAGTAGCGCACCAGGTTCCGACTAGAGAGGTTGTTCTGAGTTGATCTGCTGGCCCTAGGAGGTGACGGCAGACAGAACAGGGCCTGGTTGCGTTGTCGCTGTTCTTCGCTGGTGTGTGTCGCTGTTGTCGGAGTACATACGCCTGTCCTGTGTTTTACCAGGCAGGTGGGAACCCTAGATTTATCTGGGTCAACCTCACATTGTTGAGGGGGCGTGGTACGCAACAGGACCTTCGGGTCAAGTACCATAACGCGCTAGCGGGTTCCGAAAAGAGAATTTTTCTGAGTTGATCTGTTGGCCGTGGGATTCACGCTGTATTGACTTACAAGCACCCACGGTGACGACAGACAGAAACCGGTCCCGTAAGCGTTGCCACCGTCCGAGTTCATACACCTGTTCTGAGGTAATCCAGGCAGGTGGGAATTCTAGAGTCAACTAGAATCAACCTCACAGTGCTGAGGGGGTGTGGTACGCAAGAGGACCTTACGGTCGAGTGCCAAAACACCAAAACCTGAACAGGTTCGCCGGTTACCAGTCACTGGGCCGGAGGGTTGGTCGTTACTTCGGTTTGCCACGCTCGACTTGTTTCGAGGCAGAGGGCGCCGGCCTTGTGTTTACATGCGAAGGGACCCGCAAGGGCCCGGAACGTGCGCTGTTCAGTCATCTATACTGAAATAAACAGTGTGAGGAGTTATGGTAGCGACCGCAGGAAATGCCGCAATGGTTATAACCCGCCCGCCTGTTGCGAACATTGGTGTTTAAGCCACCCATAGGTACACACACGGGCCAAGTTGCACTGAACGTAACCCAATTTAGGGAATAGGTGTGAGCATATATCGTGTACTCGCTCCGAATCCTCCTTGCGGGGGTGGTGTGTATGCGCCGTGTGTTAACATCCGCAAACAACTACACGTTCACGTAGAGACACAAACTCTAATTCGCTCAGGCATATTTGTCAATTCGCCTAAGAGCTTCCCTTTATCCACTTCCCCTCAAAACGCTTTCCCGCTCCGGCAAAATTGTTGTGTTCCAGTAAGGAAAGGTATTGCACTTCCGCTCGCTTTTGCGACCGTCCTTTGACCTTACCGTGTAAGCTTCAATTAGCCACAGAGCTACAAGCCCCCCCCCCTCCCCTCAAAACAAATATAAAGCAACTCAACTCAACTCTTTCCCGCTCCGGCAAAATTGTTGTGTTCCAGTAAGGAAAGGTATTGCACTTCCGCTCGCTTTTGCGACCGTCCTTTGACCTTACCGTGTAAGCTTCAACTAGCCACAGAGCTACCAGCACTTCCTCCCCCCCCCCACATAAAAAAAAATCAACTCTTTCCCGGTCACGCAAAATTGTCGTGTTACCGTGTAAGCTTCAACTAGCCACTGCCCCCCCCCCTCTCAAAAAAAAAAAAAAAACTCAACTCAACTCTTTCCCGCTCAGGCAAAATTGTTGTGTTCCAGTAAGGAAAGGTATTGCACTTCCGCTCGCTTTTGCGACCGTCCTTTGACCTTACCGTGTAAGCTTCAACTAGCCACAGAGCTACCAGCACTCTGTAAAAAAAAATCAACTCTTTCCCGGTCACACAAAATTGTCGTGTTACCGTACAAGCTCCAACTAGCCACAGAGCTACCTGCAATCATAAAAAAAATCAACTCTTTCCCGGTCACGCAAAATTGTCGTGTTACCGTGTAAGCTTCAACTAGCCACTGCCCCCCCCTTCCCTCTCACAACTCAACTCTTTCCCGCTCAGGCAAAATTGTTGTGTTCCAGTAAGGAAAGGTATTGCACTTCCGCTCGCTTTTGCGACCGTCCTTTGACCTTACCGTGTAAGCTCCAACTAGCCACAGAGCTACCAGCACTCCCCTCCCCCCCCCCATAAAAAAAATCAACTCTTTCCCGGTCACGCAAAATTGTCGTGTTACCGTGCAAAGAGCTATCAATTTTTGCCCCCACACTCTCATTCCTTCTCAACAAAATGGAGACCTGTCAATATACCGGCTGCCAGTATAGACGGGTAGAAGGCGATGGCCTTTGCATGTATCGCGCTGTTTCCGTCTTGCTCTACAAAACTGAAGGGCGTTGTTTCGACATTTTAAAAATGTGTGTGAATCACGTTGCAGACAACTGGAAACAGTATAGGAACCGATTTATTTTTGATGGTCGCTGCAAATATAAATCAGCTGAGGACTATCGGTTCCATTGTCTTCACAAATCGAACGCTGGCACCTACGAGTACGCAACTGATGTCGAAATTGAGGTTGCCAGTCAACTACTTCAAATTAAGTTCATTTTGGTTGGAGTCGGCCCAACTCAGCAGCCACATGAGGGTGAAGTCTATCCTCTTGGGTTCATTGGCACACATGATTGTACGCAAGGAACTCTGGCTATACGTGTTAGAAATCACGGAAGTCCAGCTGCTCATTTTGAACCATTTGTTCAGATACCCGAGGGCTACGAGGCTAGGCTTGAAAACTATTTACAAGAAGTTTTCGGTGCACGGCCCGTTGAACCCACTACGCCTAAAAAACATCGTGGTCGCCCGGTGTCAGTCACTCCGACCAAGGAGCCCTTGCCCCGAACACCAAAGAAGGCAGTGACTCCGAGCCCTACAAAGAGAAGGTCTGTCGCCAATGTACCGGATTCACCCAGGAAGGTACCTCGCATGTCAGATCTTCCCGAAGGTTCACACAAGGTTGAAACACCATCCTGCTTGCAGGACCCTACAGCACTTGCGAGTGTTCCGGCAGTTGAGTATGTTGACTACACTGTTGAGGATGACTCATCAGATTGTGTTGATGACCCACTACCACTTGGTGAACAAGCCCAAGCACAGTTACCAGTACCTCGGGTCAAACCTTGGGCTGCTCTACCTTCTGTTTCGAAAAGATTCCCATCACTATGTAAAAGTGTTCATGGTGGTAAAGCACATTACTATATGGCAGCTGCAGTGCACGGAGATGAGGACTATACTCTATTACACCCTCTTCAATTGCCACCACTATCAATCGAGTGTCAGTTTTGTGGTGCACTATTTCGTGTCACTGAATTAAGTCAAAAGACTGCACGACCGTGTTGTCATATGGGAAAAGTTCAGATTTCAGAAAATGGTCGCTTCAAACAGCCTTCTTCTGAAATTATGTCTTTGTTTAGAAATGAACATCCGAAATCAGTTGATTTTAAAGCAAATATATTGGCTTACAACAGAATGTTTTCTACTGTTCAATTTCGACGCAGGACGACCACACAGGCTCGTAAAGGACCGTACACTGTTCAGAGTGTAAATGGTAAGGTTACGTTTGAGCCTAATTCGTACAACAATGATGTCCTCACACCAGGGCAAATATATTTTGTTCAGAATGATCATGATGCCGTTAACTCCAGAATGGCAACCAGCACCGTCGGCGAAAAAATTGATCCATATATTGTAAATCTTTTTGAAAAATACCTGCACGAAAACAACTCTTTCGTACGCTGTTTCCAGACAACAATGGAAATAAAAAAAGCTGAGGAGGCTCTCGCCATTCTTAGTGGTCGCCAGCCACGAGAGCTTATACTTGCCATAAATCCACGCCCAAAGCAGCGATCAGGGTACAGGCTGGCTATGAACGAACTTATAGATAGCATGCTAAACAATGAGTTCGCTCGGCCTTGTAAGGACTTCTTGGCGGCTGTGTTTTATGGAAACTTACAAGAAGTTCATTATGACACATTTTTCGTGCCAAGGGCAACTGCCCCGGGGGACACATTCCCTGATCTGAAGGGCAGTGAGCCAACAATGGATATTCTCACTTATCCTCTCTTACATCTGCACGCCGAAGATTCTTGGTCAATCTCCAGCGTTAAGGACAGTGAATTGAATTCGACGCTGCGAGAGTATTACAATTATCGTCTCCAAATCAGGAATGATGATTTTAATCCACTTTTCTCATCGGGCCGGCTGTTTAGTGAGTACCTACTTAATGCTGCCATCCGCATTGAGAAGACAAAACTTGATTACATGCAGGAAAATCAGGCAATATTAAAAGCTTCTTCGTACAAGGCTCTCATAAATTTCATCAAGTGTCAGGCAAACAAGCTGCAAAAGACGTTTGTCGACAGCAAGTTTGTTGTTTTGCCCAAAACTTTCACGAATTCTCCCCGTTGGCGACAAAACCGTTTCCTTAACGGTATGGCGATGGCAAGAAAGTTTGGACCACCAACCTATTTCATCACAATGACAACTAATCCAAAATGGCCTGAGATCACGGCAGCTCTGAAAGAAGGAGAGACTTGGATGGATCGGCCAGACATTGTTGTTCGTGCATTTCAAGACCGAAAAAGGCATCTTCTCTCTGATCTCATAGAGAAACAGGTATTCGGTGAGGTCAAGGCCTACTTCACGACGGACGAATTCCAAAAAAGTTCGCTCCCCCATGTACACATTTTATTGTTTATGGTTGAAGAGGATAAGCCAAAGTCACCTGAAGAATTAGACAGGCTTATTACTGCTGAAATACCTGAGAGGAGTCACCCGGTCTACAATAAGGTCGTTAACCACATGATGCATCATGCATGTGACAAAATGCATGGCAGAAAATTACCAGGCTGCTATGCAGATGGAAAAAAGTGCAGATTCCGTTTTCCACAACAATGGTCGGACACTACTGACATTGACAGTCGTTACGTTACGTACAGGCGACGCCAAGACGGACGACAGGTTAAGTGCAAAACTACTGGTCATTTGCTGGACAATCGCAACTGTGTTCCAACAAATCATTATCTGTTGCAGAGACATGACTGCCACATTTGCTGTTTGTACAGTAAAACAACAGTGGAATCCTTCAAGTATTTGTGCATTTACTTTAACAAGGGTGGAGAAAACACATATGTTTCTCTCACTGAAAAAAACAAAATTTCTGACAACCCCAATTATGAGTGGAATGAAATTGAGCATTATAGAGAGTGCAGATATATGAACTCAGCTGAAGCTGTTTACATTATCAAGGCCCATGAGATGGGTTCAGCATCTCATTCTGTCGTGGTTTTGCCGTTCCACGAAGAAGATGAGCAGACCGTCATCTTCTTAGAAGGAGACGAAGAAGGAGCTGCCATGAATGCCAAAGATTCGCAACTCGTGGGTTACTTCAAATTAAACGCTGAGGCCGAAGAAGCTGATTTAAATGGAGAGCCAATGACTCATGACCCTCGACACGTGCTGTATGTTGATATGCCAAGCCGATACACTTGGGATAAGAAAAAAAAGGAGTGGAGGCTTAGGCAGAAAGATCCAGCTATTGGCAGGCTTGGCATTGTACTTCCAAATGACAAAAATCTTGAGTTATTTCACTTGCGCTGTCTCCTCATGAATGTCCCTGGAGCAACCAGTTTTCAACACTTGAGGACAAAAGACGGTGTAGTGTATGATAACTACACTGATGCATGCGTTGCGTGGGGTCTGACTGAAAACAGTAAACTTTCATTCCAAATACTAGAGGAGCTGGTGACAGTCATGAATCCAAGTGCACTGCGTTACAACTTTTGTATAGTAATAAAGTTTTGTCAACCTTCAAGTGCCTCTGCTCTGTGGGAACATTTCAAGGACCACTTGAGCGAGGACTTCGCACCAAGAGGAACAAATCCAACTGAAGTGCACCACACTGTTGCATTGTACCATATAGCGAGACTCATGGTTGAACTAGACATGATGTACTCGAAAACAGATCTGCCACCTATTAATGAAGAACAGTACGCCGACTACATTGCTGCCAATGTATGTGCTGATGAGGTGTTTTTCAATGCAGAACAATTATTCCAGGATGTTCAAAAATTAAGACCCCAGCAAAATTTCGTATTTGATAAAATAGTTAATCAAATTCAGAATGCAGGTGAATCAGATTCTAATTTGTTTATGCTTTTAGGAGCAGGCGGTGTAGGGAAAACCTTTCTGTTCAATACAATCATAAAGTATTGTAAGGTTAACAAAATTCCTTTTGGTGCGTGTGCATACACTGGCATCGCCGCTACACTGCTTCTAGAAGGTAAAACCGCACACAAGCTTTTTGGCATTCCTATCAAACAAACAGATGGACTTCAGTACCTCAGCTCCATTTCATCACAGTCTGACAGTGCAGCCCGTCTCAAAGAAATGAAAGTCATCATCTGGGACGAAATTTCAATGGTCCACAAGTGGCAATTGGAGTTAGTCGACCTTTTTCTTAGAAAATTGACAGGAATCGACAAGCCATTTGCCAACAAACTTATGATTCTGTCCGGTTCCCTTAGACAAATTTTGCCTGTTCTAAAAAATGCAGGACGCAAAACAACTGTCGAGTCCTGCATCACAAACAGCAAATTATGGGAGCATTTCAAAATATTCGAAATGACTCACAACATAAGGGCCGAGGAAGATCCTGGATTCGCTGCCTGGTTACTGAAGGTTGGCGATGGCACTGCAAACCACCCAGGCACTTCAAGAGTTGACTTGGAGCCTGATATGTATGTTGAAAACCTGGACATATTGATTCAGAACACGTTTCCTGAAGGCCCAGAAAATGCCACAGGGGATGAGGTGATACTAACTCCTCTTAACAGAGATATGAGATACTTAAATGACAAAGTTGCTGAACTCCTGCCTGGGCAGTCTAAAACATATTTATCGTACAATAAATTTCAGCCAGACGACACATGGGATGGCGTGAATGTACCAATCACGCAAGACGTTTTGGAATCAACTGAAGCTGCTAATCTGCCACCTCATCGCCTTAACTTAAAAACTGGATCAATAATCATGTTATTGTGCAACTTGGATGTTCAACGGGGTCTTTGTAACGGCTCCCGCTTCAAAGTCCTAGAATGTTTGCAAAACAGTATAAAATGTCAGCGCCTGCATGGACCAAGGGAACTTATTGAAGAGCCAGTTTATTTGTTCAAAGTGTTCATTTCAAAAGACGATGCAGGACTACCTGGTATTATTACGCGGCAACAGTTCCCAGTGCGACTTGCATATTGCGTAACTGTCAACAAATCACAAGGCAGCACGTACACGCGTGTTGGTCTGTACCTACCAAGTCCATGTTTTTCTCACGGCCAACTGTACGTTGCTTTGTCCAGAGCTAGAAAAAGGAAAAATGTGTTTATTCACCTACGGAGGGGGTCAGAGCAAGGCATTATGCTGGCTAAAAGTAAGAAGAAGGACGATGTGGTGTACACCAGAAATGAAGTGTACAGAGAAGTCTTACAATGCGTAGACATGCACCCTAATTATACAAAATTAGGCTAGAAGCAACTATAAGACATAAAGACAAAGTTATGCAACGGACTGCAACAATGGAAATATTACGTACAATGTAAAATGAAAAATGAAAAAGGAGAAAAAAGAAAAGAAATATGACTAATACATTTTCATGTATCGTTTAAGATTTTACTTTTATAAATAATGAGTAATGACTGAATTATACAAAATTAGGCTAGAAGCAACTATAAAAGATAAAGACAAAGCTATGCAACGGACTGCAACAATGTAAATATTACGTACAATGTAAAAAAAAAGGAAAAAGGAAAAAAAGAAAAGAAATATGACTAATACATTTTTATGTATCGTTTAAGATTTTACTTTTATAAATAATGAGTAATGACTGAATTATACAGAATGAGGCTAGAAGCAACTATAAAAGATAAAGACAAAGTTATGCAACGGACTGCAACAATGTAAATATTACGTACAATGTAAAAAAAAAGGAAAAAGGAAAAAGGAGAAAAAAGAAAAAAAGATGACTAATACATTTTCATGTATCGTTTAAGATTTTACTTTTATAAATAATGAGTAATGACTAAGTGTAACAACACACTGCAAAAATGTAAGTAGTACGTTTCTTATAAAATAATTATAACGACCAATACATTTTCATGTATCATTTAATGCGGGCTTGATTTCATCAAGACAGTCCTAACCCTGTAAAACGCAGAAGGAATGATTCGTTATTAAAAAGATAATCACAAAAAATAATTCATAAAACATAAAATTAGACGAGAATCGTGATAGTGGCTCGATTTCCCCGCATTTCCCTGCTGACCGTAACCCGATTACCCCGCATCTCCCCGCTGATCGTGACTTCATGAACCAGCCGCCCTCCGATGACCGAGACTCGATTACCCCGCAGCCCCCTGCTGATCGTAGCTCGATTAACCCGCAGCCCCATGCTGATCGTGGCTCGATTACCCAGCAGCCCCCTGCTGGTCATGGCTCGACTACCCCGCACCTCCCCGCTGATCGCAACTCCATTACCAAGCAGCAATACGCTAATAGTGGCTCGATTAAGCAGCAGCCCCCAACTGATCGTGGCTCGATTACCCCGAACCTCCCCGCTGACCGCGACTCCATTACCCAGCAGCCCACCCGCTGATCGTGGCTCGATTACCCCGCAAAACACACGCTTATCGTGACTGAATTACCCAGTAGCCATCAGCTGACCGTGGCTCGATTAACCCGCAGCCCTCCGCTGACCGTCGCTCGATTACTCAGCAGCCATTCGCTGATCGTCGCTCGATTAACCCACAGTCTCTTGCTGATCGTGGCTCGTTTACCCAGCAGCCCCCTGCTGGTCATGGCTCGACTACCCCACACCTCCCCGCTGATCGGAACTCCATTACCAAGCAGCAATACGGTAATACTGGCTCGATTAAGCAGCAGCCCCCGACTGATCGTGGCTCGATTACCCCGAACCTCCCCGCTGACCGCGACTCCATTACCCAGCAGCCCACCCGCTGATCGTGGCTCGATTACCCCGCAAAACACACGCTAATCGCGACTGAATTACCCAGTAGCCATCAGCTGAACGTGGCTCGATTAACCCGCAGCCCTCCGCTGACCGTCGCTCGATTACCCAGCAGCCATTCGCTGATCGTCGCTCGATTAACCCACAGTCCGATCTATCCGGTCAGCAATGGCCGATCTACACGGCACCCGCCTGAATAGTCCGATCTACTTGGCGCCGCGCAGCAAAAGCCGTTCTGCACGGCGCGCGTCTTCATAGTCCGATCTACTTCGCGCCAAGCAACAAAAGCCGATCTGCACACGCCCTGTTTACATCGTCCGATCTACAGCACGACAGGCAAAACAGTCCGTAGTGCAGACAGCCGATATTGTAGGAACTCATGCGTAATGTTTCAATGAGCCTGACAATTAAAGGAGGCGTAAGTTCATCGAACCGTTACTCTTAGCGTGTTCAATGCACTTTTCTGAACAAGGTTATGTAAAATGTTTTCGATGCATTTCTTTATAAATGAAAGAAATAGAAGAGAGAACGTAGCACTGCACTGCCGCTGTCGTATTCTCGATTATACCGGGTGTCCCAGAGAACACACGGCAGTGTTGCGGGATTGCATACTCGCCAGAGCTGCAGGGGGCTATGGCGCCTTACGGCCGGAGTGGGTAGGCAGACCCGCAACACTGCCGTGTGTTCTCTGGGACACCCGGTAATAATGGTCGTTTTGTAAGGAGTGAAGTGCTGTGTATTTTCAGTCAAGAAGAGCTACATGAAATGTAATTACATCAATCATTGTTTGTTTGTTTTTTATGAAATCGATATATAGTGTCTATTTTTGCTTTGGTAACCCTTGTTTTTTTCTAAATTTTGGTTGCAGGGCACAATACAAAGAATGGCATGTGGACAATTGAAAAGAATTCTGGACGTGCGTTTAAAAAATTGCAACAGAGAAGCAAAGGTTTCTTGTATTTTTAGCCGTATTCACAAGGGAATTCTAAGTCATCTCACCCATTAAAAAGTAAGCATTTTAGTGCTTGTATTTCAAATAGCTGAAGTCTTAATCGCTCTATCAGAGTAAACAACCACATCTCTGTCCAAAGAATGCATTAACTAATTTTGTATCTTTTTTAATTCAGTTGTAATAAATCATCCACAGTTGTAAAATAAATGAATAAAAAATGTTTGAAGCATATTTCTAATGAAAAGCAATGCTTGGTTCTAGCCCTATTCTCCATTCCTTTTAAAGCACAAGAGAAATAAACAGGTACATGAAACATTTGAGAGCAAGTCAAATAAAGATATAGTCATAGTACAGGTACAATTTAAAGCACAAACATAAAACACACATGACGTTACAAGCATTGTAATTAAAACAGACTAAATCAAAAGTGAAACAGAATACAAACATTCCACCTGAATTTGTCAATGTTACATTGTTTCATAGGAACTAAATTCAATTATCAGAATCAGTCTTTCTTAAAATCTCATTCTTGACAAACTAGAAAATGAACAGAATTAACTAAGAAAAATCATCACAGTCCTTAAAATGACTACAAACATATCTTCACTGGTCTCAAACCACCAAAAAACTTAAAAGTAAAGTGGAAAGAAACATTATTGGCTAGGAATAATCACTCAAAAGACTACAAAACACTGTCACAATAGGCCTACTTCAGTC
Organism: Frankliniella fusca; assembly: GCA_029379305.1. Taxonomy (NCBI): domain Eukaryota; kingdom Metazoa; phylum Arthropoda; class Insecta; order Thysanoptera; family Thripidae; genus Frankliniella; species Frankliniella fusca. The sequence goes on along the minus strand of JAHWGI010000813.1, from coordinate 17,612 downwards.
TTTAGAAAATGGCATTAATGATAACTATCAGGTAATGAAAATCACAGTTGTTCAAATGACCCTAAATGACCAAAAACAAATCACACTCTGAGAAAGCTTTGGACACAGTGTTCCTAAATTCACATTACAAGTAAGCTTTTATGAACAGCTAGGGAAAATCAGTCAGGCAAATGACTACAAAACATTAATTTCCTCTATAAACTGTTGGCCCAATCTAGGTCAATCCTCTTTACTTGACATCAATCTTAATCACTTTCATCTGAGGACTCACTTCCAGATGAGTCACTATCCACATCAGATAATTCTAGGGGAGGTGGAACTTCTTGAGCATCAGATAAAATTGCTGGTAAAGTCACATTGTAATAAGGTGCATAGGCTGATGGGATAGCCCCTGTTCGGCACAAATCTTGCAGGTCCGTCAGCTCCCTATCTCTGAGTGCAATCCTCTTCTTGTACCGCTTAGCAAGTGCAATGGTTTCCCAGTTTACAGGTCGTCCTGGTTTCTTCTTTAAGATATTCACTGTAGTGGCCGGTCCATCCAATTCCACTTTGTAAGAAATATTGCCAGGGTTCGCTCCATCAACAGTCACCTCTCTGAAAGTGGACGTTCTTATTTTGTCCCATGACTGGTGAGTAGCAAGAGGCTTAAAATCAAAGATCTCTTCTTGTGAAATTTCCTTAACCTTGTAATAAGGCCTTGTTTTCTTTGCAGTTCTGATTGCTTGGTACCATTGAGAGGGAACATAAATGTCAGTGTGCTTCACTGACTTTTCAATAGTTGCATGGATCGAATCGCATTCCATGTGAGTATGGCCTACTTCTAGATATCTATGCGTAATTTTAATTTGGAACTTGATAGAAGCCATGACATACAGGGAAAACAAAAACTGATTTTTGTTTTGTGCTGAACAATTGTCACTGTAGATGACAAATTCTTTAATACCTTCCTGAACTTTCTGTTGAATGAATAACCACAAGCAACTTCCTATTTCAGCAGCTCCTTTACTTCCTATGGTCTGATCCCACACGTAGCAAAATGCCTCCTGGTCACCGCTCACAAAAATAGTAAAGTTATAAACACTCATCTTACTTTTGTAATAAAAGTCTCCATTTTCACCTTTAGGACAGGTTAATATCTTTTCAAGATCACAAGTTATCACGCATCTTGTTTGTTTTAAGTCAGGTGAGTTCTTAATATCATCAATATCTTTCTGTTTCATTTCTTGGCTTATCTTTTTAGCTGCAATGTGAGATTCATACTTTAATCTAGCAGCATCAGTTTTTTCTTGTGGAGTTTTGTTCTTCCAAGAAAGACACCTAGGACACTGGTCTTTCTTCGGACGGAAAAATTTCAACCTAAACTCTTTGTTGAATACGTCTCGATACTGTCTCAAAGTAGCCACTCTTGTCACACCAGCCGCTTCCTGTTGGATTTTGTACATAGACCACATCTTCCGTTTATTCAAATTTTCTGAAAGATACCTACTCTTGCTATTTTTTCTTGTGTAGTGTCCCTCCACTACAGGAAACTGCTTGATGTGTGCCATAATGTCTGCTTTCAGCACACTACTAACGTGATTATTTTTAGCTTTCTTTCCACGGCCATCATTGGGTATGGCACCATTATTGCTTTTAAATTTTTTCAGAGCAGTTTTAACCCAGGTAACAGATATATTCAGGGTTGAAAGAAACATTTTTTGACATACAACAACTTGAGTGCCATTTAAGGGAAGGTGGTAGGTATAAGTTGAGTTTCGGAAGGGTTGGGTGCCATCTAATGTTCGCACAGTTCTTCTCTTTACTTCCTCTTCTGTAACCAAGCCTTTAATATAATACCATTGCTGAGAATGGTTTCCTATATCCCAAAAGGCTTTATTTATACCTATTCTTTGGTCTTGGGTGATTTTTTGGGAGCAATTCTTCTTGCATGTATTTGGGCAGACTTCGGTTATTTGACGACAATCTTTTCTTTCTATTCCCCTTTTGGCTGACATGTTCAAGTCCTAAGTCCTTTTTCTTCTTGATCTCATTTTTTTTCCACTTCTCTGGATTCCTTGACCTTGGTCTCAGTTCAGGTGTATCAGCAGCTTCCTGGTTATTGTCAACTGGATTGGGTTCCTGTGCTAACAGCTCATCTTCATTAGCCAATGGCATGGCAAGAACTTCATTAGCTTGTTCAGTATCGCAATCCAAAGGCATCACAAGAATGTTCCCAACACCACAATTTATGGTATTTAAATTTTCTTGTAAGTCTTCTGTGACTGCGGTTCCATGATATATAATTGTAGAACTGGTCAAATCATCTGTAATAGAAACAGAACATGATAAGTTAGATATATTTAAGTCAATTGTAACATGAATAGATGTGTGCTCAGTCAATTGCCCATATGCCCTTCACTTCAGTTTTATTACTTGATACGTCAGCCTATCTGTTCTGTATTTACAAGTAGATTTAAGTGACAAAATTGATTTCTCTCATACTTTTCTTTTTAAATACTTTTTCTCTTCAAAATTAAGACCCAACTTTTAGGCTTTAGGGTTATCAAACTGATGGAGCTAAACTAGAATGTTACCATGAAGTCACATGCTTGGTCTGTGTCTGACAACAAGAAAATGACTACATATTAACAACCTATTGTTTTAAGAGATCAAAAATTTTAATGTTAAATTATTTTGAGAAAATAATTTTAACACTCTGAACCCTTCTGAATTAAGACTTTTTAGATTAACATATTACTGCAATGTACTATGGCTTTGGTGGTAATTGAAAAACTTAAAAGAGAAACTGTTGAACTGATGAAGTAAATTAGACAGTCTTTCAATTCAATATTTTTTGGTGAAAGTGCAAGACAAGACTTTATACATCTTCTTTTTGAAACTAGAAATTCTTCATTACAGCAATTTGAAAATTGATTTGTCTTGTGGACTTCATTTATACATTTAACTTCCTGCTCTCTATGAAAAAAGCAATTTCTCAAACAGAACTTAGCATTTCTTACCAAATTTTATGACTAGAAAGTTTATAAAGCTATATTGAGAAACTTGATAAAAGTAAAGTGAAGAGATTTGTTTGTCAGTTTGAGATGCAAGTCCTCCCAAAGTGAAACGTACCTAAGGAAACTTCAGACTCATTTGTTACAGCTGAATCACCACAGAAAACGCCTGAATCAGTACCTGAGGTAAAGAAGTACAAAAAATAAAATTTTGAAGTAATAATAAGGTTATTAAACTCTTAAGTTTTTGCAGTGGTATAAGAGGTTAATAATGGTGTACATTAAAACACTTATATTGCCAATACTGAAACTGAAAGGCAGCCTTCTCGGATAAAATAATCTCATAACAATGTCCTTTGAGACGTTTGACAATATTTTTAAGAAGTCAGAGAGGTTTACTTGATAACTATTCTCTCTTGGAAAAGATGTACTATAGTTCTGGCAGTGGACCTGAGGCTCCATCCATAGTCCTTATTAGTAATTTCCAAATATTTGGGGTCGTTCTCACAAGACTCAAAAATATTAACCCTTGTACCCTTGCATTTTCTATTTCTCGACAGATCTTAAGAGCCATTCTCTAGCTACTGGATGCAAACTTGGCTGAAAGCCTCCTAGCATGGTACTGCATTTAATAAACATTAACTCCCAACATGTAGAAAAGAACTTCAATTGGTTTTTTATCAAAAAACTTAAGTGATGCTACTGCGAAATGTAGACTCCTTTCAAAACTAAGACTTTATTATGCTTTAACTCTGTAAATCAACTTTCATTCATTGTATCATTATGTCAGAAAGCTCACAGCCATGTTTGCATTCAATCACACAAGAATGATGTTCAAAATCTGACAAGAAGTACAACATGTATGGTTTGGTAATTTTTTTTCCCCTTTTTTTTTCCAACAATACACCCCCAGAGCCTTGACTCTATAAGCGGGGTTGTTACAATACAAATGAAAATGACATGGTCGCTTCAAGGTGAATCGGTGAATAATAGAACATAATAAAATAAAAAAATAAAAAAGGAACATCTTTCAGCCATTCCAAAAGGAATCGTCACGATTCAACAGACTGATGAGGACTGGAAGCCTCACTTCTACAGAACTGAAAGACTTCTTTTCCATGAGGATTTCAATAATTCAACAATCAATACTGCTCATGAGCCTTTTACTTCTTAAAGAAAACCTGTAATCATTTAATAGAGAAAAAATATACAACTTACCCGTGGCCTCAGAGGAAAGGTCTGATGACTGGATATTCGCTGTTTCAGATGTTCCATCACATTCCTTTAGAAACTGTAAAAGCTGCTGTTCAGGTGTCTCCTCAAGAAGCTGGTTAGTTTCCTTGCTAGAGCAATGGTCCTCAGAGTCTTCCGACCTCTCCCCAGGTGAAACAAATAACGGCTTTAACTGTCCCATTGCTTCAGTTGAGGGCTGCAAAAAATACAATAAAATGTGTCCCTTTCTAAATTATTGCTCTATTAAATGATATGTACAGGACATAAGAAGCTTACTGTTTTCATTTCTTTTGCAGGAGCCAGGGGTGATGAAAAAGGAGATATAGAATTATCCAAACTGAAAAAATCTTTGCCATCTGGGGAGTCACTTCCATGCATGCTTTCGCCCTAAAAGTAAACCATTAAAAAAAAAGGAAGTAAACTGATTTAACTTTAACTGCCAAAATATAAAAGACAGAAAAGGTAAGCTAACTCACTCTGTTGTTTTCATTTCTTGAAATCATTGGGGTGGAACATTTAAAGGCAGAACTAAAGTTGTTGTTCTCATCTTCATTAGGATCTTTGCCATTGGGGAAAATATCTGTTAAAAAAGGGGAGGTTAGTGATGTATATGTAACTTAGGCTATAAAATGTCATTGTGTAGCTCAACATGTGAAACCACTAAAAGCAAAAATCAGAGGAAAACTAGCTTGTTTCTGAGATCAAAGTCCAGGGACCAAGCTCTATGTTAAAATCTTTCAAAGTGTTTAAGAATCTGCTGTAAATGTATTTCTAGGCATATAACAGTAACAGCATACCTGAAGTGTTCATCACTGTGACCTCTGCTGAAGAAGTCCCTGATGCTGGTTCAGAAATGGGCTCATGTTTTTGCTTGACAGATTCATCCTTAGACAGCTGATCAACTGAGTCCTTAAACATCTCCCCAAATGGAAGAGACAACTTCTTCATTGGCTGCCTAATTGGTTCAGTTTGATACTGGAAAAAAAATACAAGATCATTGTCTGTCTGTGAAACCACTGAACTTATACTCTTAACATATTCAACTTACTCGTCTTGTTTCTTTTGCAGAACCCAACGGTGACAAAAGAGAAGATGCAGATCCCATGGCACTAAAACATCCAAGATCGCTGCTATTGTCATCAGTGGACTTATCTCTAGATGTGACATTGAGCTGGAAAAAAATTGAGGCAAATTGTTGTATAAATGCTAACGTAAAATTGGTTCATGAAGGTAGGACACAGAGATGTGGTGCCAAAACTATACTTACTTTGTTTCTTTCAGTTTTCAATGGAGTCTTTTCTGTCTGGTGAATTTCTGTTTAAAATAAAATTATTGGCTCTAGAACGTCATAAATTTAAGGCACTACTTTCAAAATTCACATAATGTCTAATCTACAGACTCTTACCTGATAATACCGAAGACTGGCTTTCCTCAGAGTCATAGCATGCAAATAGAGAAGTTATTGTTTCGTTCAGCACTTTTACTTCACCTGAAGAGCAATGGACAAGTGAGAGTAACCAATAGAATAAAAAGTGTGCAGATCAATTATGAAATTACCTGGAGTAGAAGTTTCTTTCACAACAGGCGCCGTCTGTCTTTCCTCTTGAGTAAGGTCATAATGTAGGTTTAAAGCCCTTCGTACTTTCAACCTTTTGTCTGCTGATTCAGGCACTGGATTGACTGAAACCAAAGAGCAAAGACTGTAAATATCTGTGTGACAATACAAGTAAAGTGTCTCACAATGAGAAAACAAACAATAAAAATACCTTTACAGTTTGGCTCTGCGGGCAATCTATTGCTTGACACATCTGCAAAAGTACAAAGAATTACTTTGGCAACATGCAACAGATACAAACATATTGAATCAGATATGTGACCAAAGAACATACCCTTTAAAACTTTTCGGGGAGGAGAATCCGTCACAGAGGATGGGGAAGACGGAATCCGCCTAATGGAATCTAGTGATTAAACAGTACGTTAAACATAGAAGCCCTACACAAACAACTCAAACCTAGATTCCTAGTAGGTCCATCTTTACATACCCAAAACTCTGGAGAAAGCTTGAAACCCAGCTTCAGAACAAGGCGATGGACATGGACTTTCTTCTGGATGTGTTACGGGACGTTTATTCTCCAAGTTATCTGAAAGCAAGACAACCCAATTACTACAAAACATCACTCAGAAGTTTTATCACAGACACCAAAACTGCGTTTGTGAACACTATCAAAGGTTAGTCACTAAAGCAAATTCCAGCAAGCAGACAATGGTTAGGTTAGAAATGTCTGGTTCGTGAATAGTTGATAAAGCACTAAACAAGCCATCACAATATCAGATTTGATCGCGTAGACAAAATTTGGACTTAGCCGTTCACGAACATATTTCTAGAGTTTTCACAAGTGCAGCAAGCAGTGAAGTCGGTAATAATCTGATGCCAAGGGCAACTGCTTCACAAGAAAAGTGTTGTGCACTTACCCAGGGCATACTTGACCTTGCCTAACACAGCCAATTTATGGCCCCGCGACATGATGACATTGAAAAACTGATATATATTGTAAGAAAATCTTCGACACAGTATTAGCTCCTTAGTGGCACGCCATTGCTGCTTTCGCTCCGCTTCGCGCTCAACACCTCGCCCTCGCCTCCAACCAACAGCAACAGCAGCCGCGGACGACGCAGAACGGACTTTGCTGCCCGGACTACTTTCTTCCTTCTGCAGATAGGACACTTATATTTTGCTAAATTTCACTGATTTAGGATGCGATTTGAGTTGAAGTAGTAATAAAGACGGAAACTAGACCCTCTTGGAATATAATTTTCACAATAAACTGAATACACGAAAAAATGTTGGTTCGGACTGTTTTTCGTGTCATTCTGTAGATCGGACGATGTAAACAGGGCATGTGCAGATCGGCTTTTGTTGCTTGGCGCGAAGTAGATCGGACTATGAAGACGCGCGCCGTGCAGAACGGCTTTTGCTGCGCGGCGCCAAGTAGATCGGACTATTCAGGCGGGTGCCGTGTAGATCGGCCATTGCTGACCGGATAGATCGAGTCTCTTGCTGATCGTGGCTCGATTACCCAGCAGCCCCCTGCTGGTCATGGCTCGACTACCCCACACCTCCCCGCTGATCGGAACTCCATTACCAAGCAGCAATACGGTAATACTGGCTCGATTAAGCAGCAGCCCCCGACTGATCGTGGCTCGATTACCCCGAACCTCCCCGCTGACCGCGACTCCATTACCCAGCAGCCCACCCGCTGATCGTGGCTCGATTACCCCGCAAAACACACGCTAATCGCGACTGAATTACCCAGTAGCCATCAGCTGAACGTGGCTCGATTAACCCGCAGCCCTCCGCTGACCGTCGCTCGATTACCCAGCAGCCATTCGCTGATCGTCGCTCGATTAACCCAGCGTCTCCTGCTGATCGTGGCTCGATTACCTTGCAGCCATACGCTGATCGTGGCTCGATTACCCCGCACCTCCCCGCTGATCGTGGCTCGATTACCCTATGCAGCTCCCTGCTGAGAACAGGTAATTTGGAAGAAAAGGGGGCGGGGGAGAGAGTCGTGGGACCAGAAAGAGGGGTTGCACACCAGACCATAGGTTTGTGGCCTAACCCATCCCAGCCTGGCCTGCCTAGTCCGCCACCTGGCTATACCATCACTGCGCCCAGCGGAAAACTTTCCTCGTTAATAGCGTAGCTCCTAATTTAGGTAGAGGATTTATTTTCCGGACCAACATATTAGTTTTTGAGGGCTATCGAACGCGATAACGTATGACCCTGTGAGTGACCTTGGAGCCGAGATCTTGAAGGTCAAAGTTGAACGGTCATGAAAGTTCGAAATTTTGGAAATTTCAATTTTTTATAATGCCATCGGATAGAGCAAGGCCGTACAATTTTTTCATTTGGCTACATTGAGGGGTCTCAGACAACTCCTTCGTGTTCAAAATCGCGTTCAAAAATTGGTTTTTGAATTTTGACCGACTGTTTATAGGGGCAAATTGATTTTGAGGAACCCCTTGTGTTGCCCTGGTCCTGGCGCATCTTTTCCTTTTTTTAACTTTCTTCTAGCTCAATTCGTTCAGGAGTTATGTTCAGGTGTTCAAAAAGTGTTCAATTGAACATAGCGGCTAAACGGTGCGTCGGAGAGCAAAACGGACGAAATTTTGACCCCTGAGTGGTATCACCACTCAGAGGGTTGTATCTCGTGAAAACCTTTCGAATGGTATATGCGGATGTTCAATTGCGTTCAAAAATTTTTACACCTGTTCAATTCATTTAATATTGGTTATTTTTGGAAAACAGTCGATTGTGTTAATGCAGCTGTATTCGTCTCGTCGTGAGCTACAAGATGCAAAAAAAAGGGCCTCTGTAGCTCAATTAGGTACAAAGTTATTGCGGTCTAAATATTTTGCCTTAGGTGCATTGCGGGTTTGCCTACCCGCTGGTTTGCAGGCGCTTGGATGCCGATCAGTGAAGTCAAGCAGCATTGACTGTGACTTCAAATTGGATGGGTGACCGCCGGCCAGCGAGTATTCTCTATCGGACCTGCAACTGGGCGGCGCGGAAACTAAGCTTAAGCAATGCGTGGGTGGTTGCCTATCCGCTGTTCTGCAGGCGTTCTCTCTTGGAACTTGACCTAAAAATATTACGTTTGGTGCATTGCGGGTTTGCCTACCCAGTGGTTTGCAGGCGCTCGGATCTCGCCTAGCGAAGTCAAGCAGCAATGGTCGTGACTTGAATTTGTATGGGTGACCGCCGGCCAGCAAATATCTTATAAGCACGTCACAGGGTGATCACGGCTAAGCCTACTGGCTCGACTAAGGGCTCCAAAGCACAACACTGGGCCTCACAGCTAAGCCTACAGGCTCGACCCAAAGCTTATAATCACGTCAGTGGGTGATTCCAGCAGAGCCTACTGGCTCGACTGAGGGCTTCGAAGCACAGCACTGGAGGCTCATACCTGAGCTTGCTGGCTCGACTAACGCATTAAAGCAGGTCACTAGGGGCTTACATCAAAGACTACTGGCTCGACTAAGGTCTCCAAAGCACAACACTGGGGGCTCACAGCTAAGCCTACAGGCTCGACTGAGAGCTTATAATCACGTCAGTGGGTGATCCCAGCTGAGCCTGCTGGGGGCTCGATTATCCCTCAACTCAATCGCCTTAGGGAAGGCTCGATTACCCCACCTTCCCCGCTGGTGTTGGCTCGATTACCCCGCAGAGCTTAAAGTATACAGGCTCGATTAACCCACCTTGGAACACTGCTGGGGAAACTAGAGGGGGGGGGGAGTGGAGAGGAGAGGCTCGAATATCTTCTAAACCAACTTTGCTGGTGCAGGCTCGATTACCCTGCCTCGCTCCGCTGGTGGTGGCTCGATTGCCCCGCCGCGCTTCAACTACACAGGCTCGATTAAGTACTGGCTCGACTGAGGGCTTCAAAGCACAACACTCCGAGCTAACAGCTTAGCCTACTGGCTCGACTAAAGGCCTTAAAGCACATCACTTGGGGCTCACAGCTAAGCCTACTGGCTCGACTAAGGGCTCATCAGCAATTCAATACGGGCCAACAACTTAGCCTACTGGCTCGACTAAAGGCCTTAAAGCACGTCACTGTGGGCTCACTGCTTAGCCTACTGGCTCGACTGGGGACTTTCTAGCAGTTCAATAGGGGTCAACAGCCAGTCCCATTGGCTCGACTAAAGGGCTTCTACGCAAGACACTTGGAAAGAAGAGCCAAACCAGGGGGCTCGACTAATTAAGGCTTACTCGCTGGTCATACTTGGTAGTAGGAGGCGGAAAACACGCCAGAACTAAGAGCCCGGACGGAAGAGACAAAAAAAAATGGGACCGATTTTTTAAGACCAGAAAGAGAGGTCGCACACCAGACCATAGGTTTGTGGCCTAACCCATCCCGCCTGGCCTGTCTAGTCCGCCACCTGGCTATACCATCACTGCGCCCAGCGGAAAACTTTCCTCGTTAATAGCGTAGCTCCTAATTTAGGTAGAGGATTTATTTTCCGGACCAACATATTAGTTTTTGAGGGCTATCGAACGCGATAACGTATGACCCTGTGAGTGACCTTGGAGCCGAGATCTTGAAGGTCAAAGTTGAACGGTCATGAAAGTTCGAAATTTTGGAAATTTCAATTTTTTATAATGCCATCGGATAGAGCAAGGCCGTACAATTTTTTCATTTGGCTACATTGAGGGGTCTCAGACAACTCCTTCGTGTTCAAAATCGCGTTCAAAAATTGGTTTTTGAATTTTGACCGACTGTTTATAGGGGCAAATTGATTTTGAGGAACCCCTTGTGTTGCCCTGGTCCTGGCGCATCTTTTCCTTTTTTTAACTTTCTTCTAGCTCAATTCGTTCAGGAGTTATGTTCAGGTGTTCAAAAAGTGTTCAATTGAACATAGCGGCTAAACGGTGCGTCGGAGAGCAAAACGGACGAAATTTTGACCCCTGAGTGGTATCCACCACTCAGAGGGTTGTATCTCGTGAAAACCTTTCGAATGGTATATGCGGATGTTCAATTGCGTTCAAAAATTTTTACACCTGTTCAATTCATTTAATATTGGTTATTTTTGGAAAACAGTCGATTGTGTTAATGCAGCTGTATTCGTCTCGTCGTGAGCTACAAGATGCAAAAAAAAGGGCCTCTGTAGCTCAATTAGGTACAAAGTTATTGCGGTCTAAATATTTTGCCTTAGGTGCATTGCGGGTTTGCCTACCCGCTGGTTTGCAGGCGCTTGGATGCCGATCAGTGAAGTCAAGCAGCATTGACTGTGACTTCAAATTGGATGGGTGACCGCCGGCCAGCGAGTATTCTCTATCGGACCTGCAACTGGGCGGCGCGGAAACTAAGCTTAAGCAATGCGTGGGTGGTTGCCTATCCGCTGTTCTGCAGGCGTTCTCTCTTGGAACTTGACCTAAAAATATTACGTTTGGTGCATTGCGGGTTTGCCTACCCAGTGGTTTGCAGGCGCTCGGATCTCGCCTAGCGAAGTCAAGCAGCAATGGTCGTGACTTGAATTTGTATGGGTGACCGCCGGCCAGCAAATATCTTATAAGCACGTCACAGGGTGATCACGGCTAAGCCTACTGGCTCGACTAAGGGCTCCAAAGCACAACACTGGGGCCTCACAGCTAAGCCTACAGGCTCGACCCAAAGCTTATAATCACGTCAGTGGGTGATTCCAGCAGAGCCTACTGGCTCGACTGAGGGCTTCGAAGCACAGCACTGGAGGCTCATACCTGAGCTTGCTGGCTCGACTAACGCATTAAAGCAGGTCACTAGGGGGCTTACATCAAAGACTACTGGCTCGACTAAGGGCTCCAAAGCACAACACTGGGGGCTCACAGCTAAGCCTACAGGCTCGACTGAGAGCTTATAATCACGTCAGTGGGTGATCCCAGCTGAGCCTGCTGGGGGCTCGATTATCCCTCAACTCAATCGCCTTAGGGAAGGCTCGATTACCCCACCTTCCCCGCTGGTGTTGGCTCGATTACCCCGCAGAGCTTAAAGTATACAGGCTCGATTAACCCACCTTGGAACACTGCTGGGGAAACTAGAGGGGGGGGGGAGTGGAGAGGAGAGGCTCGAATATCTTCTAAACCAACTTTGCTGGTGCAGGCTCGATTACCCTGCCTCGCTCCGCTGGTGGTGGCTCGATTGCCCCGCCGCGCTTCAACTACACAGGCTCGATTAACCCATAAGCACGTCAGTGGTTGATTTTAGCTGAGCGTACTGGCTCGACTGAGGGCTTCAAAGCACAACACTCCGAGCTAACAGCTTAGCCTACTGGCTCGACTAAAGGCCTTAAAGCACATCACTTGGGGCTCACAGCTAAGCCTACTGGCTCGACTAAGGGCTCATCAGCAATTCAATACGGGCCAACAACTTAGCCTACTGGCTCGACTAAAGGCCTTAAAGCACGTCACTGTGGGCTCACTGCTTAGCCTACTGGCTCGACTGGGGACTTTCTAGCAGTTCAATAGGGGTCAACAGCCAGTCCCATTGGCTCGACTAAAGGGCTTCTACGCAAGACACTTGGAAAGAAGAGCCAAACCAGGGGGCTCGACTAATTAAGGCTTACTCGCTGGTCATACTTGGTAGTAGGAGGCGGAAAACACGCCAGAACTAAGAGCCCGGACGGAAGAGACAAAAAAAAATGGGACCGATTTTTTAAGACCAGAAAGAGAGGTCGCACACCAGACCATAGGTTTGTGGCCTAACCCATCCCGCCTGGCCTGTCTAGTCCGCCACCTGGCTATACCATCACTGCGCCCAGCGGAAAACTTTCCTCGTTAATAGCGTAGCTCCTAATTTAGGTAGAGGATTTATTTTCCGGACCAACATATTAGTTTTTGAGGGCTATCGAACGCGATAACGTATGACCCTGTGAGTGACCTTGGAGCCGAGATCTTGAAGGTCAAAGTTGAAAGGTCATGAACATTCGAAATTTTGGAAATTTCAATTTTTTATGATGCCATCGGATAGAGCAAGGCCGTACAATTTTTTAATTTGGCTACATTGAGGGGTCTCAGACAACTCCTTCGTGTTCAAAATCGCGTTCAAAAATTGGTTTTTGAATTTTGACCGACTGTTTATGGGGGCAAATTGATTTTGAGGAACCCCTTGTGTTGCCCTGGTCCTGGCGCATCTTTTCCTTTTTTTAACTTTCTTCTAGCTCAATTCGTTCAGGAGTTATGTTCAGGTGTTCAAAAAGTGTTCAATTGAACATAGCGGCTAAACGGTGCGTCGGAGAGCAAAACGGACGAAATTTTGGCCCCTGAGTGGGGCACCCACTCAGAGGGTTGTATCTCGTGAAAACCTTTCAAATGGTATATGCGGATGTTCAATTGCGTTCAAAAAATTTTACACCTGTTCAATTCATTTAATATTGGTTATTTTTGGAAAACAGTCGATTGTGTTAATGCAGCTGTACTCTTCTCGTCGTGAGCTACAAGATGCAAAAAAAAGGGCCTCTGTAGCTCAATTAGGTACAAAGTTATTGCGGTCTAAATATTTTGCCTTAGGTGCATTGCGGGTTTGCCTACCCGCTGGTTTGCAGGCGCTTGGATGCCGATCAGTGAAGTCAAGCAGCATTGACTGTGACTTCAAATTGGATGGGTGACCGCCGGCCAGCGAGTATTCTCTATCGGACCTGCAACTGGGCGGCGCGGAAACTAAGCTTAAGCAATGCGTGGGTGGTTGCCTATCCGCTGCTCTGCAGGCGTTCTCTCTTGGAACTTGACCTAAAAATATTACGTTTGGTGCATTGCGGGTTTGCCTACCAAGTGGTTTGCAGGCGCTCGGATCTCGCCTAGCGAAGTCAAGCAGCAATGGTCGTGACTTGAGTTTGTATGGGTGACCGCCGGCCAGCAAATATCTTATAAGCACGTCACTGGGTGATCACGGCTAAGCCTACTGGCTCGACTAAGGGCTCCAAAGCACAACACTGGGGGCTCACAGCTAAGCCTACAGGCTCGACCCAAAGCTTATAATCACGTCAGTGGGTGATCCCAGCTGAGCCTGCTGGGGGCTCGATTATCCCTCAACTCAATCGCCTTAGGGAAGGCTCGATTACCCCACCTTCCCCGCTGGTGTTGGCTCGATTACCCCGCAGAGCTTAAAGTATACAGGCTCGAATAACCCACCTTGGAACACTGCTGGGGAAAGGAGGGGTGGAGAGGAGAGGGTCGAATATCTTCTAAACCAACTTTGCTGGTGCAGGCTCGATTACCCTGCCTCGCTCCGCTGGTGGTGGCTCGATTGCCCCGCCGCGCTTCAACTACACAGGCTCGATTAAGTACTGGCTCGACTGAGGGCTTCAAAGCACAACACTCCGAGCTAACAGCTTAGCCTACTGGCTCGACTAAAGGCCTTAAAGCACATCACTTGGGGCTCACAGCTAAGCCTACTGGCTCGACTAAGGGCTCATCAGCAATTCAATACGGGCCAACAACTTAGCCTACTGGCTCGACTAAAGGCCTTAAAGCACGTCACTGTGGGCTCACTGCTTAGCCTACTGGCTCGACTGGGGACTTTCTAGCAGTTCAATAGGGGTCAACAGCCAGTCCCATTGGCTCGACTAAAGGGCTTCTACGCAAGACACTTGGAAAGAAGAGCCAAACCAGGGGGCTCGACTAATTAAGGCTTACTCGCTGGTCATACTTGGTAGTAGGAGGCGGAAAACACGCCAGAACTAAGAGCCCGGACGGAAGAGACAAAAAAAATGGGACCGATTTTGTAAGACCAGAAAGAGAGGTCGCACACCAGACCATAGGTTTGTGGCCTAACCCATCCCGCCTGGCCTGTCTAGTCCGCCACCTGGCTATACCATCACTGCGCCCAGCGGAAAACTTTCCTCGTTAATAGCGTAGCTCCTAATTTAGGTAGAGGATTTATTTTCCGGACCAACATATTAGTTTTTGAGGGCTATCGAACGCGATAACGTATGACCCTGTGAGTGACCTTGGAGCCGAGATCTTGAAGGTCAAAGTTGAAAGGTCATGAACATTCGAAATTTTGGAAATTTCAATTTTTTATGATGCCATCGGATAGAGCAAGGCCGTACAATTTTTTCATTTGGCTACATTGAGGGGTCTCAGACAACTCCTTCGTGTTCAAAATCGCGTTCAAAAATTGGTTTTTGAATTTTGACCGACTGTTTATAGGGGCAAATTGATTTTGAGGAACCCCTTGTGTTGCCCTGGTCCTGGCGCATCTTTTCCTTTTTTTAACTTTCTTCTAGCTCAATTCGTTCAGGAGTTATGTTCAGGTGTTCAAAAAGTGTTCAATTGAACATAGCGGCTAAACGGTGCGTCGGAGAGCAAAACGGACGAAATTTTGACCCCTGAGTGGTATACACCACTCAGAGGGTTGTATCTCGTGAAAACCTTTCGAATGGTATATGCGGATGTTCAATTGCGTTCAAAAATTTTTACACCTGTTCAATTCATTTAATATTGGTTATTTTTGGAAAACAGTCGATTGTGTTAATGCAGCTGTATTCGTCTCGTCGTGAGCTACAAGATGCAAAAAAAAGGGCCTCTGTAGCTCAATTAGGTACAAAGTTATTGCGGTCTAAATATTTTGCCTTAGGTGCATTGCGGGTTTGCCTACCCGCTGGTTTGCAGGCGCTTGGATGCCGATCAGTGAAGTCAAGCAGCATTGACTGTGACTTCAAATTGGATGGGTGACCGCCGGCCAGCGAGTATTCTCTATCGGACCTGCAACTGGGCGGCGCGGAAACTAAGCTTAAGCAATGCGTGGGTGGTTGCCTATCCGCTGTTCTGCAGGCGTTCTCTCTTGGAACTTGACCTAAAAATATTACGTTTGGTGCATTGCGGGTTTGCCTACCCAGTGGTTTGCAGGCGCTCGGATCTCGCCTAGCGAAGTCAAGCAGCAATGGTCGTGACTTGAATTTGTATGGGTGACCGCCGGCCAGCAAATATCTTATAAGCACGTCACTGGGTGATCACGGCTAAGCCTACTGGCTCGACTAAGGGCTCCAAAGCACAACACTGGGGGCTCACAGCTAAGCCTACAGGCTCGACCCAAAGCTTATAATCACGTCAGTGGGTGATTCCAGCAGAGCCTACTGGCTCGACTGAGGGCTTCGAAGCACAGCACTGGAGGCTCATACCTGAGCTTGCTGGCTCGACTAACGCATTAAAGCAGGTCACTGGGGGCTTACATCAAAGACTACTGGCTCGACTAAGGGCTCCAAAGCACAACACTGGGGGCTCACAGCTAAGCCTACAGGCTCGACTGAGAGCTTATAATCACGTCAGTGGGTGATCCCAGCTGAGCCTGCTGGGGGCTCGATTATCCCTCAACTCAATCGCCTTAGGGAAGGCTCGATTACCCCACCTTCCCCGCTGGTGTTGGCTCGATTACCCCGCAGAGCTTAAAGTATACAGGCTCGATTAACCCACCTTGGAACACTGCTGGGGAAAGGAGGGGGGGGGGAGTGGAGAGGAGAGGCTCGAATATCTTCTAAACCAACTTTGCTGGTGCAGGCTCGATTACCCTGCCTCGCTCCGCTGGTGGTGGCTCGATTGCCCCGCCGCGCTTCAACTACACAGGCTCGATTAACCCATAAGCACGTCAGTGGTTGATTTTAGCTGAGCGTACTGGCTCGACTGAGGGCTTCAAAGCACAACACTCCGAGCTAACAGCTTAGCCTACTGGCTCGACTAAAGGCCTTAAAGCACATCACTTGGGGCTCACAGCTAAGCCTACTGGCTCGACTAAGGGCTCATCAGCAATTCAATACGGGCCAACAACTTAGCCTACTGGCTCGACTAAAGGCCTTAAAGCACGTCACTGTGGGCTCACTGCTTAGCCTACTGGCTCGACTGGGGACTTTCTAGCAGTTCAATAGGGGTCAACAGCCAGTCCCATTGGCTCGACTAAAGGGCTTCTACGCAAGACACTTGGAAAGAAGAGCCAAACCAGGGGGCTCGACTAATTAAGGCTTACTCGCTGGTCATACTTGGTAGTAGGAGGCGGAAAACACGCCAGAACTAAGAGCCCGGACGGAAGAGACAAAAAAAAATGGGACCGATTTTTGTAAGACCAGAAAGAGAGGTCGCACACCAGACCATAGGTTTGTGGCCTAACCCATCCCGCCTGGCCTGTCTAGTCGCCCCTGGCATATACATCACGCTCATGACGGGAATCACGAATCGCGGGTCTGGACGGCGCCCTAATTTACGCTAAGGGTTTTCCTTCTGGAATAAGAAAATAGTTTTTTTTGTAGTTTAACGCGCTATCGCGGCGACCTTCTGCGTGACCTCTGACCCGAGCTATTAAAGGTCAAAGTTAAATGGTCATAACTCCACGAAATTTTCGAATTTTGAATTTTCCAGGATCGCATTGGGATAGAGCTCGGCCGTACAATTTTTCCATTTGGCTACATTGGGGGGTCTCAGACAACTCCTTCGTGTTCAAAATCGCGTTCAAAAATTGGGTTTTTGAAATTGACGGCTTTAACGGTGTCGCTTTTTGAAAAAATCAACCCCTTGTGTTGCCACGTTCGTCGCGCATCGTTTCCTTTTTTTAAATTTCTTCTAGCTCAATTCGTTCAGGAGTTATGTACAGGTGTTCAAAAGTGTTCAATTGAACATAGCGGCTAAACGGTGCGTCGGAGAGCAAAACAGACAAATTTTGACCCCTGAGTGGGATACCCCACTCAGAGGGTTGTATCTCGTGAAGACCTTTCGAACGGTGTATGCGGTTGTTCAATTGCGTTCAAAAAAATTTTACACCTGTTCAATTCATTTAATATTGGTTATTTTTGGAAAAACAGTCGATTGTGTTAATGCAGCTGTATTCGTCTCGTCGTGAGCTACAAGATGCAAAAAAAGGG
>JAHWGI010000811.1:47500-217002 GCA_029379305.1 Frankliniella fusca | reverse complement strand
TTCTTTTCAGCAAGTAGTTATTTGCAGGTTGTCATGGTCTCCGGCTACTTTGTTTACGGTCTTCATCTACTCGTCAGTTTCCAAAATGTCTATGTTTCCCGATGATGAGGCTATCACCACAGACAACCAAGGCCTTATTACAGTGTTAGTTCGTGCCCACCACTTGTCAGATTTTCCGGCTTTCGTGGCATGGATGAGGACAACTCTTAACGGGCGACACCGGGGTTTGGTTAGAGTGCGTCTTAACCTCCTATTATTATGTTATATCCGCTTACAAGTCGGGATTTTGCGTTGTATGTTCCTTGCCATGTCATTCTCTATGCTGTTTTAAATTTTATTTTTCGCCTTTGCATGTTTACAGTTGCGCCTCTCTGAAGAAGATCGACAGGATGATGAAGTGTTCAAGACTGTTATGAGCTTGATGAAGGTGGTGTTCGACCGTAAAGTCCATGATAAAGTCACAAAATCTGAAGTTTTTGAGTATCAGCCGGACTGTCAGGTTGCTTTCGCAACGTCTCCTGACCATGATATATTTCAGTACATCAGGGTACAATGCTCGCCTGAAGAGCGAGAGAAGTTTGTAGCAGAAGCCACCAGCAATTCTTCCTATGGCTGTAGAGATAGTTGCTGGTAATTTTATTTCTCTCATTTAAATTATTTTGTATTCAGGAAATTATAAACCTATTTTATTCCTTGTTCAGTTATCAGGTTTTAAAGGAGAGTGGTGTCACAGGTCTTGCCAACCACTGCTTTGGAGTTTTACGAGCACAGCGGGATGCATCACTAAAAAATGACGAGAAAATCTCTTCCATCTTGTATGGAGCAGGAATCCAGCTTCACCGAGGCAGGAAAATTAAGCTGTGCAGGGATTTTTCACTGTCTAACCTGAAAACCGTTTTAGACCATGCCTCAGAAAAATATGATGGTTTGGCATACCCTTATGTGTACAGTGGTACTGCACATAGTTTCTTTCCGTGGCATATTGAGGATGCTGGGCTTTACAGTATCAACTATAATATCAAGGGAGCTCCTAAACTGTGGTAAGAAATCCACTGCAATTTATGCCCCTACCCTTTAATGCTGTCAACTGTTTATCTTCATGAACTTCAGTTTTGTGCAGGTTTGGTATTGAGCCACAGTACTTTGGGTTGGTGGACAAAATCTGTTCGTCTCTCCACATTGACAAAGGATACACCTCCTGCAGAGCGCTACTTGTGGACCATAAAGTAGTGGTAGCAAATCCAAAATATTTCTTCGATCTACTTGGAATTCCATACACTATTGTAAGTACACTACAGCAAGTGATGGAACCTCAAAGACAGCTACATGTCCTCGGGCACACTTGGCCTAATTTACAATTCTACAAATGACTTGATTCACAGAGAATTCTTTTTCTTCTTATTTTTTATTTAGGGTCTGCAAGAACCTGGTGATTTTATGGTGACCTTTCCCTTTGCCTTACACGCTGGCTTTAATCTAGGTCACAACCTTGCAACTGCTGCGAACTTTGGAGACCCAGAATGGGTTGAGCTAGGCATTTATGCGCCTATATGTTTGTGCAAGTAAGGTTCTCTACTCTTCCTCTACCTTCTTGTAAAATGTTAACATTGCGCCTAATACTTTCTGCTCTGTCTTTCATTTCAGTCCAGAAGAAATCCACCTTGACTTCACCAATATTATACGAAAATGTAGACCAGACCTACTGAATATTTATAACAATAAAACAATACTCATGTTTCCTAAGAGCCACCCGATGGAAGTCTTGTACCCGGCTTGCAGTGATGGAAACGATGGCAAGCAGACAACAGAGCAAAAAGTACAAACTGAGGAAGAAGCACAACCTGCAAGTTGTAGCAGCAGAGTAAGGCGGCCTCTGCGAGACAGAATTATAGTGTGTCCAAAGTGTAAGCAGACCTTCAGCGGAAACAAAGTTTCTCGCTGCAAAGATCACATTATGTCCAAACATCCGGCGGATTCACTAATGTTGTGTCGCCAAGTTGATGCACAATATCCGCCATTTCAACCAAAAAGTAATCAAGGCCATGAATGCCCAGTATGTAAAACTTTCTTAAGAGGTTCAACTACCCATCTGCATCAACACATCAGAAGATTTCATCCAGACCAGTTAGACTGAACAAGTTGATTGAATAATTTATGACATGCTTGATGGTAAGATTTTCATGATTTGATATCAATTGAGACTAAAGTCTGCTTAAGTAGTTTCTATTTGCAACATTTGCATTTAATTTGTACCAGATTCTGGTTTTAGTATTAAAAATGTATCTGAAATAAATGTGCACACAGAACTCAGAGTCTTGCATTCATTTTTCGTCAATGCAGCTGGCAACAATTTATGAAACTAACAGAATTTTGCTTTATTCTGTTTCAGGTGTTATCAGGAAGATCTCTGAAACTTGAATCTTTTGACTGGTTCTGAATACATTCCGCAGTAAAATCAAGAAGAAAATGGGAAGATGGTCCACTACCAAATAATACCTGCTTGAACCAGGACAAGAAAATAGTTTTTAAACTGAATGAAGGTTTTGCATAGATAGGAAGGAATAATAGTTCTTTACACTGGAAAGTAAAATTTCTTATATGTATGTTACAGCTGTGGCTCAAAAAAAGTTTCAATTTGCAAATATCAAGTACGTCACTATTTTTATAACATAGTTCTCATGTTGCACCACTGTCATGAGAATTTGAATTGGCAAATGGATTGGTACCTGAAAAATAGTGATGCATAAGCCTTCTGTCAATTTGACATTTGAAATGTACACTGATTTCATAATTAGACTTACCCACCTGTGTTTGTTACTACCTTTCACTTTCAAATGAATCATTTACTCTCACATTTGTAGTTATGTTGTTGTCTTGTGTCAAGAACTGTCAACCTATTGCACTTAAATTTAATGCCATTTTATTTTATCGGTTAGCACATCATTATGGGTAAAACAAGAAGAAGTCTATAAAATCTCATTGTACTAACCAACTGTCTGTTTGCTCTTTGTCACATATCATACAGCTGCACACAATTTCTCTAATCACCAACCACAGATGTACTTGATTTTCAGCCATGTCTGTGAAATGTGTACTTTAAGTTGCTAGTAATTTACTTCTTAAGTTGTGTATTAATTTATTACTATGACTATACTGTGATTGTCCTTGGTATACCTAGCTGTATGAGATAAACTGATTTAAATGTTTCCTGCGATGCAGTGTGCAATTCCTTACAAAAAATTAGTCTACAGCGCCAAAAGCCAAAATCTTTTTGTAGCAATAAAATTATTATTAGAAATCTTTAATCTTTCCAGTTACCCCCTACTAGCTTCCCTCGTTCTTAGAACACTTCTTTCCAAAGACAATTTGAAGTTGTTGGGTGTGCTAACAGGTGTGATCATTGACTTCAGGTTCAGTTTGAACATTTTCATTGCGAGACGACCAGTACAAGAAGAAGTCCTCTTGTAACCCAAAGTGAGAGCAGTGGGACTTAAGCAATGTGAATCAGAAGAGGCCCAGATAACACGGTAATTCTTTAGTAGTAAAGGAACAGTACAAACTTACAATAGCTTCAGCCAAAGAATGGAATCATAAGGGGCCCTTCATCTACTTTTCTACAGACTTTGCAAATAAAAATTAAGAAAAAATTCAGTTACATAATACAAATCTTTTACAGTTAGAGATGTAAAAATTAAATTATTATGGGTACCTACAAATTTGTTTGATTTGATTCTATGCTTGGTTGTGTAGAATCCTGCAGAGGAATTTTTCCTATGACATCCTTATGTTTTAAGTTGCTTTGAATTTTGCCCTACAGACAGAAGTATTATTTAGCCTGAAGGGGTTATGTAAAAAATATACAGCTCACTTGGTGAATGATGACAGTTGGAAAATAAACATGATGACATTGAAGAAAAGAAATTTATTGCAAGCAGCAATTGAAGAAAAAAAACAAAATGAACACAATTAAAACTGTGGTGTTCTGACAAGTCACCTTACAAAGTAAAAAATAAAAGTTCAGAAACAATACAATTACACATATTGTCCCCACACAAGTCACATTGAAACTGCTTTTCCGACCAACACAAAAAGCAGGCAAGACTACCAAACATTACAGTTCCAGTCGGAGCCTTGGCCCCAACTACACAGTCCTCCATGGGTAGACACATTATTTTAAATTTTTTTTTAAAAAAAAGGTCAGTCCAAATTTAAATAAAAATATAAAGTAAAAAGCTACTGATGGCATCAAACTAAGGTAGCAAAGAGTGGGATGAAGATGGAGGAGGCCCACTAAATGTAATAACATTTCAAAAGCATACATACAAGACACACCCTTCGAAGACCCTACAATTGACTCTTATTGTACTTCACGGTTCAAAAATAAGGACTATGCAAGTATCTTCAGGGCTTGAAAGAACATCCCTCTTCCATGTAAAAAATAAAATGCCTAATCTTACTTGAAAATTTAAAACAGTTTTTAAAAATTCCACTGGCACATAAAACGTCAAAGACATGCTGACAGTAATCAAAGTAATCACGGGTAAAACCACAGGTACAAACCAAAGATCAATCTAAAATACAAAAAAAAAAAACACACATTGAAATCAAAAGTGAGAGCAGTGGGACTTAAGCAATGTGAATCAGAAGAGGCCCAGATAACACGGTAATACTTTAGCAGTAAAGGAACAGTTCAAACTTACAATAGCTTTAGCCAAAGAATGGCATGTATTCCCTAAAACTTTTCTTACAAGAGGGTACTGGACAAGTTTTCATAGGCGAACAGACTTCGTTGTGGGCCTCCAGTGCTTCGATCATACAAGTTTTGTGAAAAGTATGACCACAAGCAGGAATGATGACAAGGGGCCCTTCATCTACTTTTTTACATATTTTGCAGAAGAAACCTGAGGACAAAAATAGCATTAGGAACTGAGCACTAGACTTATACCTCTCTTACCAGATTAAGTTATACATACATTTTGGTTTATTCTTTACCCCAGGAGGGCGTCCTGCTTTCCTCTTCTTAAGTGGTTTTTCTGATTCATCCTCAGATGAAGAATCAACATAAGAAGCAGCTGCATTTCTGTGAGGGCGTGACCTCAAATCCATAGTCTTCGACAAGTTAGGCAAGGAGGGTTTTAGGACACTCTGGCTCGATGATTGTCCCCTGTGACTCTGAGTTGATTCAGTATGTCTCGCTGAACCTGACATAGAGGTGCATGGCTCGTCCAAAAAAGACCTTGGGCGTCTTGGGGAAGTGTGGGGACGCTTCAGTTCTCGAGTCCTTGATTGATCTGAGTACCTAGAAGAAGGCAAGATCCGGTCTGGAGTTGAACGTCCTTCATTGCCGCTTCCTCCACGCCTGGAAGTAACTGATGGGCCATCAAGAAATGACCAGTCCATATCTGGAGACCGATCTCGGCTTGGTGAATTGACAGGATGATTTGATCCTTGAAGTCTAGAGCGTTGGTGAGAAGACGTAGATGGGGAACGACTGAGACTGAAGTCTGGAGAGCGCTCCCTTCTTGTGCTTGTACCTTCTGGCTTGTTGCTACGAGACAAAGATTTAGGTGAAGTGGATGGGGCGTCAAGGAAAGACCAGTCGATTTCAGGTGACCTATCTCGGCTCGGTGGTTTGACAGGATGATTTGATCCTCCAAGTTGAGAGCGTTAGGCAGAAGATCTAGATGGGGAATGACTAAGACTGAAGTCTGGAGAGCGCTCCCTTCTTGTACTTGTAGCTTCTGGCTTGTTGCTACGGGACAAAGATTTGGGTCGAGCGGATGGCCTGTCCAGGAAAGACCAGTCCATATCTGGAGACCGATCTCGGCTTGGTGAATTGACAGGATGATTTGATCCTCCAAGTCTAGAGCGTTGGTGAGAAGACGTAGATGGGGAACGACTGAGACTGAAGTCTGGAGAGCGCTCCCTTCTTGTGCTTCTACCTTCTGGCTTGTTGCTACGAGACAAAGATTTAGGTGGAGTGGATGGGGCGTCAAGGAAAGACCAGTCCATATCTGGAGACCGATCTCGGCTTGGTGAATTGACAGGATGATTTGATCCTCCAAGTCTAGAGCGTTGGGCAGAAGATCTAGATGGGGAATGACTAAGACTGAAGTCTGGAGAGCGCTCCCTTCTTGAACTTGTAGCTTCTGGCTTGTTGCTACGAGACAGAGATGTAGGTCGAGCGGATGGCCTGTCCAGGAAAGACCAGTCCATATCTGGAGACCGATTTCGGCTTGGTGAATTTGACAGGATGATTTGATCCTCCAAGTCTAGAGCGGTGGGCAGTAGACCTAGATGGGGAATGACTGAGACTGAAGTCTGGAGAGCGCTCCCTTCTTGAACTTGTAGCTTCTGGCTTGTTGCTACGAGACAAAGATTTAGGTCGAGCGGATGGCCTGTCCAGGAAAGACCAGTCCATATCTGGAGACCGATCTCGGCTTGGTGAATTGACAGGATGATTCGATCCTCCAAGTCTAGAGCGTTGGTGAGAAGACGTAGATGGGGAACGACTGAGACTGAAGTCTGGAGAGCGCTCCCTTCTTGTGCTTGTACCTTCTGGCTTGTTGCTACGAGACACAGATTTAGGTGGAGTGGATGGGGCGTCGAGGAAAGACCAGTCGATTTCAGGTGACCTATCTCGGCTCGGTGGTTTGACAGGATGATTTGATCCTCCAAGTTGAGAGCGTTGGGCAGAAGATCTAGATGGGGAATGACTGAGACTGAAGTCTGGAGAGCGCTCCTGGGTGCTGGTAGCTTCAGGCTTGGGTTGATTGTCTTCAGTTGATTTGACCTTCTCACTCTTCGCTTTCTTGTAGGCTTCATAGAAACTCAAGAAAACTGGAAGGAAAAAGAAAATAGTTAAATAGTAGACTTACTGGAACCGAGAACTGTTACAAGGGAAACAACTCTTACTTACAGTCAAAATGCTCAGGTCCAAAAGATCTGAGGCTTGCACCTTGGATAGGGCAAAGTTGCAAACTGTTATCAGCTGAGGCTCCAGCTGGCACAGGGACAGGTAAAATCTCAGGATTGGCCGGGGTGCTTGAATTTTCAGCATTAGCTGCCACTGGCACAGCCGTCATCAGGAAACGCTCGCGCGCCTCTCTCATCCTCTGCTTTTCGTCCTCGTTCATCTGCAGCATCAAAGGAAAGATTCATTAAAACTTCACATTAGCGTGGGTCGAGTCAAACCGCTCATCCACCCATCCCTGCCTAGGCGACCGCGGAGTGGTGATTGCGAAAAGAATAGTCGTCGGACGGTACGGTGAAGATGTCCAAACTGAAAATT
This sequence comes from Frankliniella fusca, assembly GCA_029379305.1. Lineage (NCBI taxonomy): Eukaryota > Metazoa > Arthropoda > Insecta > Thysanoptera > Thripidae > Frankliniella > Frankliniella fusca. The sequence continues at coordinate 209,711 of JAHWGI010000811.1, read as the reverse complement.
GGTCCTCGAGTTCCATTTGGACATTATAAAATAGAAATGTACTGCACGATGCTGCTTCCTCTCGTAATCGCCACTCCGCCGTAGCCAGGGGAGGGGCGAATGGACGAGGTAGGTTTGAGTGCGAGTTCCCGCCCGCATGGCCTAACCTCTACGCACCCCACTATATCTTAAAGTAACGCATACACTGGTACTAATTCGAACACTTTCACATTCGCTTTAGGTCTGATCAAAAGAGCAAGTGAAAGGCACGAAGAAAAAAAAATACTACTCCATTGAACCAAGACCACGAGGTTGGTTCCAAGAGCTCTCGCCGAGAATCAGCACATTTCTTAGCATATTCCGTTTTACAGGGTATTCCAGACTGAAGCTTAAAACAATCAGATACGCACAGCTCGAACTACTAGCAAACTTACATTAAATACCTTCAAGTGCAGTGGGATGGGATCAGATACGTTGAAACGTCCGTCAATGGCGACACAATGACCGTGAGAGGATGAGAGGAATGAATAAGGCGGAAATGATTGAGCCGGATATTGACTGAAGCGCCTGGCGGAGGAAGGGCTAACCATAATAAAGCAAGGTCATATTGTTTTAAATTGCATTTGTCGACGCTCTTTGCCCCCAATGCAAACCTCTATTCCCGAGGGAGACTTCATTTTTCTTTACACTGTTTCTCAAAATATTGTAGATGAGGCAAGCAATTTTAAAGAGGCATTCGGCACAATCCAAGGCCAGGCCACACCAACATTCGCTTCTCATAGCTAATACAGGAAGAGGAACACTGGACACCTTCACTTTAAACAAAAGCAACACACCGTCTGCTAGTGTCAGTAACACTCTCTTACCTCGGAATAGCACACGTAAAAGTTTTATTTCAGAAAAAAGTAAGTGTTGTTCTAGTGATTACAGCCAGATAGTGCCCAGAACGATATAATCTCCTTTAAAGCATTCGAATGGTTTCGGCAGACTGCACCATCATTCCGAATTCAGGCGACAGAATCTCCGTCGCCATCTACGGTCCCCATCTACTCTTGGTCGCAGTCTACCGTCTACATCTACTCTTGGTCGCAGACTACCGTCTCTATCTACTCTATTAGTGTTGCTGTGTCACTAATCCTTGTGCATTTAAATTTCTTACTGAAATGAGAGTCGCGTGATGTTCACCCCAATTTTCCATATTCTGCAGTATCATTTTACAAGAAATGTACAGTACCCAGAGTGACTTTTGCAATGGTAAAATTGATTTATGTTTAGTATATCATCTGTTAGGTTGAATTCAACTGAGATGTGTCATTTAAGAGCAAGTCAGGATAAGTCACCCACTTTCTCATAACAACAGTCAGTCATATTCTAGTTACAAAAAAGTGGAGGCTATTACGCCTTTCAAACACTTGCATTAAAATAAAATAGAACACAAAATTGACATTTTTATCCATATCCACAAAAAAATACTAACTAAAAGAGAGGATGTCTTTCAGTGAATATCAGCAATATTTACTTTGAAAGTGCATATAGAACAGGTAACAAGTGTAAGAATGGATATCGCATGCGGAGGTATTACGATAGCCACTATACTGGAAACAATGAAATAATTTTACTTTTATCAACTGGTTAGGACTGCTGATACCTTCTTCAATTGTTATTTCATATGGTGAAAATTTCACTTCCAGAATGGGTGAGTGATGGAAATAAACATCCATGTTTATGTTCATACTACATAAGAAATCACTAAGGTTGAAAGAGAACTAATCACAATATCATTAGTACAGTGATTACATTTCATAGACTGATTTTAGAGCATGTAAATAAGTGGAGTAATCGTATGCAGAAGATGAAGCCAAAAGTAAAGTAAGAAAGACTTGGAAGAGAGTCAGCTCAATATTCCACAAAAGCTAAAACAAGATAATCAAATAGATGTGCAACAAGGCAGAAAACGTAATTGTTAGTTTCGGGGTTACTGCACAGTATACAGACACAACATAGCACAGCTTCAAGAGAGGCAAAGTAGACATAGCTATTTTCTGAATGCAGTCAGCGATTAATTTGTTTCATTCTTCTTCACTGTTATAACAAATGTGCAACTGTTCAACACTTGTAAGTGTGCACCTTCCTGTTTACCATGTACAGGTGTTGAACTCAATAGTTGTTCAACTGGAAGGGTTCAGCTTGCTAGTCTTACTGTTGTAAGTGTTGTACTTGACTGTTACACACCTGCAAGTGTACAACTGTCAAATTTAACACAACTGTAAAACTAGGGAGTTGAACACTTGCAGCTGCACAACACTTGTGTTCAGCACCTGTACGTGATTAACAAGAAGTTGCAAACTTACAACAGCTGATCAGTTGCACATTTGTTTTAAGAGTGTTGTCATAGAAATGAACATGGCCTCCTGCACACAACCAGCTCACCCGGAAAATAAAAAAATTGAGTGGGATGTGTTCAGTTAACAATGTTCAATACGCAACAGAAAATAAATGTCAACAGAAAAAGTTGATTCTTCACTTACAACAGAGAAGAGGTTCCTCAGTTCCATTGCGGTTTCAAATCGATGCACATATTCGGTGTATTTTGATGTATTCTGCAAAAAAGCTCAACCTCCAATAGGGCCCAGCCACAGCTTCTTTTACTTGGAATGACTCCCCCTACAGCATATAGTTTTCCCCAGAACCTATCATATTAAAATAAGGAAAATAATATTCATCTTTTAGTGTACGTAATTAATCGACTCTCAAGTTACAGTGTTCAACCAGAATGTTCCACAAGACATGTCAATTTGGCTCAGGTGAGTCAAGGCTCTCCACCTGTCTTCAGGAGCCACATGCAGAGGTAAAGAGGTATGCAGACAACATAAAAACATGTTCCATCACAATTTTAGATCAAATTTTAGCAATTTCAGTTATATCTACTAAAAATTTAAATTTTACTATCTTCTTGTCTACTTTGTGTCTATCTTCTGCACCTAACTGGAAGGGTTGGCCTTGATGCATACATTGTTAAAAGGAAAAGGAACAGATATATTTAGTTTCCATCCAAGGCAAAATCAGGTATGAAAGAAATACTTTAATATGAATAAGAATTAAATAAAGAATTGCATTTAACTGGGTCAGCTGAAGTAAGACCAAAAGTTCAATTACTGACAAAGTATAGGACATCAACTTACAATTTTTACTCGGTCTTTACACACCCCTAAATGCCAAGTCAAAGTGGAGAGAACGAGTATTGTTCTAAAAAATGATTTTTGGGGGTATCCTTCATCTAAGAACTGACAGGAGGTAGAGAAAAGCCAATGGTATCATCTTACAGGGCAAAATTCAGTCGCTAGATCGTAAATGAAGTATTGTTTTAGTTATAATGAAAAATATTTAAAAAATGAACATTAAAGAAACGTGGTTTGGTGGTATTCCGTGAAACTAACCCCTTTTTAACTCTTCACATCTCTGCAACAAGAGCGTTAAGCAACAAAAGGACATGGCTAGCGAGCCACCTACCCCTACCCGTTACACAGTGAGGTAAGTGGCAAAGAACAAGTTTTAAAAAAAGGGAACAGAAATATTGGGGGAGGCCAATATGTGATGACTTATAAAAAGTAGGAGCATCTTTACCCTTAATTTAAAACAAGGGCCAAATAGAACACAAAATGAATTTTGTGATAAGTATGGAACTCGTTCTTTACATAATTATGTGCTACAGAGGTAGGAGTGTAAAACATGATGTGAGTCGAGTGAAGACATTTTCATCTCAGATTTCATCACAGTTCGTGAGTGCAGGGGAAGTTTATCCCGGGACACTCGCCCTTGCTCGGCTCGGGTGCTCGGGCCTTCTTTGGCCCTCCCGCTCGGGTCCGATTGTTGGGGCGAATAAAGGAGCGCGAGCTGGCGCGAGCCGACTCGGGCTAGGACTAGACTCGGGGACTTAGAATGAAAACTCGCACAAAATTTGTTAAGAGTTCTCAAAATAATACTATTAAACGTTAAAAAAGGTTCATTGCTGCAATGCAGAAGAAGGCTTCAAGCTGAGATCAGCGCAAGTTTCATGTCTGTGGGTATTGTGCTTGATGAGATTGAAAACTCCACTCATATAGTTGGGTTATGGGACTTAGAATGAAAACACGCAAAATTTGTTAAGTGTTCTCAAAATAATACTATTAAACTTGAAAAATAGTTCATTGTTGGAATAATGACCAGCGTTTCCAGTTTAAAATGGTATAACTATTATGCCTGTAGGTATTGTGAGATCTGAGATGAAAGTGTGGACAGTTAAGCGTTACACCCGACTGAGAACAATACTCGTTCTTTTCACCACTCAGGAGAGAGGTGGTGGTAAAGAACGAGTAAAAAAAAAAAGGATTTAAAGGCAACGCAAAGTTAGCTCAAAATAGCTTGCGGATTTTCAGAGGTTTGAGACTGCCGCCAGACAGCAACCGAACCGCCCCCTGTTTGCTACGTGCAGGTGAGGGGCTGTAACAGGATGCATATTTACGTTTTATAACTGTCATACACATTTTGGCTGTTTTCCTGTGAGCTACATTGATGTGAGATTCCAGAAAATTAAGCCCTTTCCCATGATACCCATATTTAAATGTAACTGTGCATTGTGGACATTCCAACAATCTTGCAAATTGGTTATTTCTGGCCAGCCGGTTGTTGTAACATCTCAAAAACACAGAGCTGGTATCTTCCTTTTTAGGATGTACAGTTTGCACTGCAGTCAAAAGTAATGCATTGCCATCAGAAGAATATCCAGCACTGCCGGCAATCTCAGCATCCTGAACTTCGTCTTTAATATCGACCTGAAATAACACAATAATTAGAATAATACAAAATTAGGTTTCACTCATTCTCAACAATAATAGATTCTTACTTCTGTATGAAGGAAACTCTCCATTTTAGTATCTACGTTACAATCTGCTGTTGGAATCTCCAAATGTAATGACCTTGGAATTTCATTATGTACAAGATGCTGTCCTATAGAGGTTCCAGTACATGAGTCAAAATCAGGAGAAACACTCTTTTCAGACACACTGCAAGCATTTAAAGGTATAGTTTCAATTGTTGCATGACAAGTTGGAAGAAAATTACAAATACATACTATAAGAAGTCCTTGGCTGACAAGATATTTGCATCAGTTTTTCCTTCACTCAGATTTGCTTTGTTTTGCAATGATACAAGAACATCGCCTGGATGAACAATCACCTGTAGACAATTTATTGAGCACGATAATCATTCGATATTCTGCCAGGCCAGACACTTTCGAAATTATTACAAATCCCAACAATGTTTCACTTGCAATAATTACCATCGATATGGAGACATCTGCCTTGTGGCCCAAAGGTTCCTCTTCGGAGGTGGATCTGTAACCCCGACACACTTTAGCAGGAACTCTCACTAGCTTCAAGTTGTGTAGTATCACAACATAGTCCAGGATGTCATTAAATTCTTCCGGCACGAGTAACCTGCAAGAAAAGGATGGTGATTTAAAACTCGAGATTTCATGCAGATTGATTTACAGACAGAACTTACTGACCAATTCTTAGTACATCCGACGGTAACTTCAAGTGCACTTTCGCCACAGTACAGAAGCCACTCAACAGCAGCATAATTAGAACCATGCTTCACCACAGGCCATGCAATTCCTCTCTTCATTGCAGGTACCTTGTCAAAAGCTATCTGTAACTTTGAAAGGGCCGTCTCGTCACATATGTACAGGCTTTTGCCTATTTGACTCAGCGGATCACCACGGATCCATCGACAGCATACTTCAGTCGAGATCGACACGTTCACATCACCAGTCACGCAGTAAGGACCCTTATGGGAAATGGACTGGTAAAATACATTTACAGCAGACTTTACAATGTCGCTTTCCATAACGGTGATGTGCAATTGAGATTTCTTTTAAACGGTTTCAACTGTACACGCAAGAGACATCTTATAACCTCTTATAGGCTTTCCACACTTGCTTCAGTCAACACGAAAGGAAACGTGGAATTGAAGTAAAATCATGATGTATTAAACAACGAGCACAAACGCGTTTCCTCGAAATCATTGTCGTTGGCAGCACTCTTTGGTTACAAATAAAGAGACAGGCGACGAGGAAAATGCGGTTAGTTGAATGCAGGAGAGACTGACGGTGCGGACTGCAGTGCAGACGACCCGCCGGCGCGCGTCGGGGCGACGGAGCTGTTTGGCAGGTTGCGCGGTGGCGGTGGTGCAGTACACATTCGTATCCAGATTGGCTTTCACTACGGTGGATCTGGATGAGAATTAATACACTAAAAAAGCAATGTATATTTTGAAATATGCACCCGCTCAAATGGAATACTCAGGAAAAGCAAAAGACGGTAATTTCTATTTTGTATTTTACAATATTCAGCCTCAGAAATATTCGTGGTATATTCCCAAATATGCAACGAGTAACAAGGGACACATAAAACGACAACCTGAAATATGCAGTGCCTATTTTCAAATATTCCGACACGCACATAGAATAAACGACGTATATTTCGAAATATACAACTGATAAAAAGAAATATACTACTGTATTTTTCAAAATATTCGGATGCCTTTGAATATTCACTTTTATACGTTTCCGCAGAAATGCAGTTTATTCAGGGGGGGGCTCTCCGCACGGGGGTATCTCTGCACGTTTTCGGGACTTCCCGCATCGACCCTTCCAGAAAACCAAATTGTTTTTTGGTAGGACAGAATACACATAAAATATTTATTTACTTTCAACTGTATAGTTTCATTTGGGGGTGCACACAATGATCTACCAAAATATGTCCTACCGTCGTAAAATAAATTAAAGGAAAATTAAAGTGAAAGAATGCTGTTTTTAAAACATCTACCAATATTTGTTCTACCAGAATAAAAGGAAAAATTAAAAATCAGAAAGGAATAATAAAAATATTATTTGTGAAAATCCTGGTGCAGTGGGGAAAAATGCAGAATAAAATATCCTTCCAAAAATATTTAAAAAAATCCTCAGAAATAGTATTTTTTAAACGTTTGGTAGATGATTAATTAGTAGGATATTTTTATCCTGCATTTTCCCCCACGGCACACAGTGGAGTAAAGTCGAACAAAGAGGGTCATAGCTAAAACATGCTGGGAATTGCACAAAAATTGGTTTGTATTTGGGGGGGGGGGCGGCGGGGGGGTTGAAGTGTGCTTGATCGGTTGCTGATATCCGTTAGCACCTCCCGGGCCATCCTGGGGGTGTCATCGGGGACCTTACGAGGTCGCCGATGACGCCCTTCTTGAAAATTCCTATCCTGAGATTGTCGAGGGTCCCCGATCGATTCCCGGAGTCCGTTCGCACCTCCCGCATCCCCCTGGGTGTTATCGGAGACCTCATGAGGTCGCCGATGACGTCGTCCTTCTTGAAAATTCCTACCCTCAGGTTTTCGAGTGCACCCAATTGATTCCCGGTGTCCGTTCACTCCTCCTGGATCAACCTGAGAGGAGTGTCATCGGAGACCTCATAGACCGAAATAGGACATATGATTTGTTGCATGGTGTCGCGCATTGTAGCCACTAGTGGCGTACTGGTGCACGCCCAAGGCAGGCCGTCATCTGCAACGCAACCTCGTCAGGTCCTCATTGAAACACCCAGGTTAAATCGGGAGGTGCAAACGGACACCTGGAATCGATCGGGCCCCCTCAAAAACCCCAGCATACCAATTTTTAAAAAGAGCGTCATCGGCGACCTAATGAGATAATGAGGTCTCCGATGACATCCCCAGGATAACCTAGGAGGTGCAAACGGACACCGGGAATCGAACGGGGACCCACGAAAATCTCAGGATAGGAATTTTCAAGAAGAGCGTCATCGGCGACCTCATGAGGTCCCCAATGACACCCCCAGGATGACCCGGGAGGTGCAAACGGATATCAGAAATCGATCAGGCACACTTCAACCACCTAGCCCCCCCCCCCCCCAAATACAAACCAATTTTTGGGCAATTCTCAGCATGTTTTAGCTATGACCCTCTTTTTTCGATTTTACTCCACTGTGTGCCGTGGGGAAAAATGAAGGATAAAATATCCTACCAATTAATCATCTACCAAACGTTATAAAAATACTAAAAAAAAAAAGTTCTGAGGATTTTTATAAATATTTTTGGTAGGATATTTTATTCTGCATTTTTCCCCACTGCACCAGGATTTTTACAAATAATATTTTTATTATTCCTTTCTGATTTTTAATTTTTCCTTTTATTCTGGTAGAACAAATATTGGTAGATGTTTTAAAAACAGCATTCTTTCACTGTAATTTTCCTTTAATTTATTTTACGGCGGTAGGACATATTTTGGTAGATCATTGTATGTTACCCCGTTTCATTTCCAAGAATGGTTTTCCAATTTATTTTCGACAACTGTAAATATTTTTAGGTAGGACAAAAACTTGAAGACCTTTCAATTTAATTACTTCTATATTTAAGAAATTACGGTAGGACAAATTCCGGTAGGACCAATTGTGGTTTCCCCATTAAAATATCGAAAATATTAATATTTTTTAAAAAATATACGGGTAGGTCAACTTTTAGGTAGGTACACGATTTTCATAAAAAAAATACCTGTAAAAAAAAATATTAATATTTTGGAGAAAATATTAATATTTTGGAAAAAATATCAAAATATCAATATTTTGGGGAAAATATCAATATTTTGGGGAAGATATTAATATTTTAGAGAAAATATGAAAATTTCAATATTCTGGAGAAAATATTAATATTTTAGAGAAAATATCAAAATATCAATATTTTGGAGAAAATATTAATATTTTAGAGAAAATAACAAAATATCAATATTTTGGAGAAAATGTTAATATTTTGGAGAAAATATTATCGGGTGACGGAGATGACCGCTTCTAGAAGGCCAGCACTGACTTCAAGACAACGTACGTGGCACGAAGGTCGAAGTGTCAATCTGCGAGGCACCAAGGCGCAGTGTAATGACTGAGGTGTGTATACGCACTCTAGTTGTCTTAGGGGCCGTGCATAAATAACGTCACGCGTTTTTGGCCATTTTCGCCCCCCTCCCCATAGTCACTCCTCGTCACATCCGGCTGACCCCCCCCCCTTTTGTGACTTTTTTTTGGGGGGGGGGGAGGGAAATTGAAGAAAGTTGATGCTTAGTGTTCAAAGCCGATATTTGTTGCAGTATAGGGTATTTCAATGGAGCTCTGCCCGGAAGTAAGAAGAACAAAACCGGATTCAGATATTCAATATCCAATTAAGAAATGTTCGTTTCCACGCTCAGCGCAGCGTGCGCTCACGCGGGCGTGAGGCGGGCGATGGGCAGGGAGCGGGGAGGGGAAGCTGAGCTTCGCGCCGCTCCCCGCCCTGCTTCCCGCTCCCCCGCTTGCCCGCCTCACGCCCGCGTGAGCGCACGCTGCGCCGAGCGTGGAAACGAACATTTCTTAATTGGATATAGCATAGCGGTGGTGGGGGCGGGCGAGGGGAGGAGCGGCGGGTGGTAGGGGAGCCTCCCGGCCCGCCCGCCGCTCCTCCGCTCACCTGCCCCCACCAACGCTCTCTGTATCCGGTTTTGTTCTTCTTACTCCCGGGCAGCGCTCCATTGAAATATACCCTATTCAGTCTTACAATAAAAATACATCTTCTACATGTCTTCTGTCCACGGGGACTGGACTGGAGCTATGTTGCCATATTATGCGGCGAGCGCGCAGTGCTGCACTGCGAAGCCCCTCCGTTTATTCAGCGGATAAGGGTGATTTTTCGGGTAACTTAGGAAATTACGTTACAAGAGGTCACTCCCCCGCCCCACGTCACATCTCGTCACGTTCGGGCGACTCTCCCATAAAAAAATGCGTGACGTTATTTGTGCTCGCTCGCCCCTTATGGCCTGGGCGATTTTAAGTCAGCGTCACTTACGCCCCTGGATCATGTGAAGTTTATTACGCGTGATCGTTCATGTGAGGTGAGCGCTCACGTGAGAAATGTGCGGCGCCCAATACAAAGCGAAATTGCCAATATTTTTGAAGAATTGCAATCTCCGTATCCTCCCCTTTCCAAAAATGTATGGTTTTCTCAATTTTCCGCGCAATTTTCAGGTCATTCCACTTAGCATAAGTTGCGCACGCGTGACAGCCCATGTGAGATGAGCGTGGGGGTACAAAGAGAACACTGGTAAAACAAATGTTTAGTTTCTAAACATCATGGTGTTTAGTTGGCAATTCTATACATAACATGATGTTTAGCAGGAACTAAACATGACGAGATGTTTAACGAGTAAACACTTCGTAAATGTTTAGAGGTTAAACATTTTGTGATGCATAGAAGTAAACACTTGGGCGGGGCTTCACATGGAGAAGAATATGGATCCGCGCTGCGCCAAGTGTATAGCCAACTGCACACTTGCAAAGTGTTTAAAAATTAAACATCTGCTGGTGTATAGTTTGAACTAAACATGATAAAGTGTTTAAATATTAAACATTAGCAGCGAAACATTATTTGGTGTTTAGAACTAAATATTTGTTTGACCAGTGCCAGGCCATAAGGGGGCGAGCACAAATAACATCACGCATTTTTTATGGGAGAGGGGGGGGGGGAGGGTCACCCAGACGTGACGAGATGTGACGTGGGGGGGGGGGGGGGCGGGGGAGTGACCTCTTGTAACGTAATTTCCTAAGTTACCCGAAAAATCACCCTTATCCGCTGAATAAACGGAGGGGCTTCGCAGTGCAACACTGCGCGCTCGCCGCATAATATGGCAACATAGCTCCAGTCCAGTCCCCGTGGATACAAGACATGAAGAATATGTATTTTTATTGTAAGACTGAATAGGGTATTTCAGTGGAGCGCTGCCCGGAAGTAAGAAGAACAAAACCGGATACAGAGAGCGGTGGTGGGGGCGGGCGAGCGGAGGAGCGGCGGGCGGGCGGGGAGGCTCCCCCACCACCCGCCGCTCCTCCCCTCGCCCGCCCCCACCACCGCTATCTGAATCCGGTTTTGTTCTTCTTACTTCCGGGCAGAGCTCCATTGAAATAAGGGAGAGTGGGGCAGTGTGTAACGGATTTTGGAATTTGGTTATTTCAGTCAAACTATGCAGACATTTTGGGAAAAATAAAGATAAAATGTTAGATTGGACCTTTACCGAGGCTGGAAGTTGCCCGAATGGATTACTGAGCGCATTGTGTATGACCTAGAGCTTGTTGAATGAAGGTCTGCATTTGTAACACACTGCCCCGCCCCGGGGCAGTGTGTAACGACAGTGGGGCAGTGTGTAACAAAGGGGATGATTGAGATCAGAAGACAGCTAGAAAGGGAGGAAACAGCTTCTGCTTGCTTCCTTTGGTCGCTGCTGATTTGTTAGTAGTATTTTTCAACAAAATTAATTTTGTGTTAATGGAATTTTCCTGCAAATAGTAAGCTTTTAATCAAAAATGGAAAAGCATAACAATTATTTTGTATATTTTGTGAATATGAACTAAAAACGGACAAAACTGCTTTAATGAGACTGTTGGAGCATATGCATGTCACTGACATAACCAACTAAGATCATTCGTATTGTTACAAACTGCCCCAGAGTTTTCTGTTACCATCTGTTACACAGTGCCCCAAGGTACACTGCCTTGTAAGTGGCCTCGTACGGCGAGAAACTTCGAGGTTCTGTTAGCGGCAACAACCATTTTGCAAGTGTAAAGCTACATGCTTCGAAAAAAAATATATTTTGGGTGTAGTTTGTAACCAATAGACCTCAACCCAAAAAGATTATGTCGTAAAAGTACGAAAATTACCTGAAAACCGGGTTATTCTAACTTTGCCGCCCGTTTACCACCATGACACCTTCTCGACCATGGCTATCTCGATTGCAAATGAACTAAGTCAACCAGAAGATATAATATGCACATTCAGATTCAGTTTCGGACGCGCCATATTTGAATTACGGACCTCTGTTACACACTGCCCCTGTTACACACTGCCCCACTCTCCCTTACCCTATACTGAAAAAAATATCGGCTTTGAACACTAAGCATTAACTTTCTTCAATTTCACCAAAAAAAAACGGCACAAGAGGTGGTCAGCCGGATGTGACGAGAAGTGACTAGGTCGAAAATGGCCAAAAACGCGTGACGTTATTTATGCACGGCCCCTAAGACAACTAGAGTGCGTATACACACCTCAGTCATTACACTGCACCTTGGTGCCTTGCAGATTGACACTTCGACCTTCGTGCCACGTACGTTGTCTTGAGGTCAGTGCTGGCCTTCTAGAAGCGGTCACCTCCGTCACCCGAGAATATTTTCTCCAAAATATTAACATTTTCTCCAAAATATTAACATTTTCTCCAAAATATTGATATTTTGATATTTTCTCTAAAATATTAATATTTTCTCCAAAATATTGATATTTTCTCCAAAATATTGATATTTTGATATTTTCTCTAAAACATTAATATTTTCTCCAAAATATTGATATTTTAATATTTTCTCTAAAATATTAATATTTTTTCCAAAATATTGATATTTTAATATTTTTTCCAAAATATTGATATTTTAATATTTTCTCCAAAATATTAATATTTTTTTAGAGGTATTTTTTTTATGAAAATCGTGTACCTACCTAAAAGTTGACCTACGCGTATAAATTTTAAAAAATATTAATATTTTCGATATTTTAATGGGTAGGTCAACTTTTGGGTAGGTCAAAAAAGGGGAACATATTTTGAGTTTTTTAGATCATTTAAAAATATTCATATTTTAGTTAAAATATTGAGGAAGGTCAACTTTTGGGTAGGTCAAATGAACTGCACCGTTCAAATACTCATAAAAGCAGTGTCAGTCAGTGGATCTGATGAATCCGACATTACTTGTCTTACATCGGAATAAAACGCTTAAGGGAGAGTGAGGCAGTGTGTAACAGAGGCAGTGTGTAACAGGGGTCCGTAATTCAAATATGGCGCGTCCGAAACCGAATCTGAATGTGCATATTATATCTCCTGGTTGACTTAGTTCATTTGCAATCGAGATAGCCATGGTCGAGAAGGTGTCATGGTGGTAAACGTGCGGCAAAGTTAGAATAACCCGGTTTTCAGGTAATTTTCGTACTTTTACGACATAATCTTTTTGGGTTGAGGTCTATTGGTTACAAACTACACCCAAAATATATTTTTTTTCGAAGCATGTAGCTTTACACTTGCAAAATGGTTGTTGCCGCTAACAGAACCTCGAAGTTTCTCGCCGTACGAGGCCACTTACAAGGCAGTGTACCTTGGGGCACTGTGTAACAGATGGTAACAGAAAACTCTGGGGCAGTTTGTAACAATACGAATGATCTTAGTTGGTTATGTCAGTGACATGCATATGCTCCAACAGTCTCATTAAAGCAGTTTTGTCCGTTTTTAGTTAATATTCACAAAATATACAAAATAATTGTTATGCTTTTCCATTTTTGATTAAAAGCTTACTATTTGCAGGAAAATTCCATTAACACAAAATTAATTTTGTTGAAAAATACTACTAACAAATCAGCAGCGACCAAAGGAAGCAAGCAGAAGCTGTTTCCTCCCTTTCTAGCTGTCTTCTGATCTCAATCATCCCCTTTGTTACACACTGCCCCACTGTCGTTACACACTGCCCCGGGGCGGGGCAGTGTGTTACAAATGCAGACCTTCATTCAACAAGCTCTAGGTCATACACAATGCGCTCAGTAATCCATTCGGGCAACTTCCAGCCTCGGTAAAGGTCCAATCTAACATTTTATCTTTATTTTTCCCAAAATGTCTGCATAGTTTGACTGAAATAACCAAATTCCAAAATCCGTTACACACTGCCCCACTCTCCCTTAACGATCACTTTGTGACGTCACTTGGTCTCTACTTTGAATCTCCCACCTCTCCCACCTGGCCACGTTACTTCTCATATTCTCGGCTCTGTCCGCAGAATTTTTCATACCCACCACCTCCCGTAGGATATTTAATACTATGTTTACACCGCGGGCCGCTAGCTCGAGCTAGCGTTAGCGCCTGCTATCGCGGTGCGTTTACATGGGCACTATCTAGTGGAGAGGGGGAGATGCTTAGAGCGCGATCTTCGAGAATGTATCATTGCGTTTTCAGCGTGCACAAAGAGGTTAGGTTACACCCAGTGCGAAATTATTTTTCTGGGAATGTCTTAATGATGTAAGTGGAAATGAGGCACAGGTTAGAAATGTGCACGACTCCTAGCTATGCACACTTTCGACTGTCGATACTTTCTTGACATTCCAACATCAACAAAAAAATAATTTCGAGCTGGGTAGGCTATGACACATCACAATGACGCATATAAACTTACGTACCGTAGTATAGTCGTTCACAGAATTTACTAGCGTCATAACTCCAAGGCTCCTTCAGGCATTAAATAGACGCACCCGTCACTCTCACAATACACTTCAACATTTTACTAAACAAATATTACACATTCATTGTCCACAGACAAAAGCAAGCTGTCAATATAAGACGGTCTGGGGAATACTCACACCCCAAGCTTATGGCCTTCGCCACTTGAGGGCAGCACAAATCGAGCAGACGGCGAGGGGAATACCCACCCAGGTGACCGACGTTCGAGCTCTCGCCGTTAGGCGGCAGCACGAGCAGAAGCAGAAACCACGATACATCCCAGAGGGCCTCAAGACAGAAGTGTACTTAAAAGTGTGTGTGTGAGTGAGAGAGAGAGAGAGAGAGAGAGAGAGAGAGAGAGAGTGCGCACGCATATTTTTTATCGCTTTTCTGCACTGAAATTCGTGTTCAGCGACCTCAAAAATATATGAAGTCATTCCCCGTACGAGACATTATGGATACTTTTTTAAGTTTGGTATTTAGGCCTCCGGTGGCCGCCATCTTGGATACGGTACTTCCGGTTTCCTGATCGAGTTTCGGTGATAATTTTCGAGCTCAGAGACGCCCAAAACCCTTGTGCCGATATGCTGCACTTGATAATACGCCAACTTTTAAAATACCTGTATTTAGGCCCCTGACGGCCGCCATCTTGGATTGAGGTACTTCCGGTACCCGAATCGACTTCCTGTGTCGATATTCATATTTAGCGACCCCCAAAACATACGAAACGACATGTCGCAGACCCATGTCGATACATTTTCCGAGAAACGTCATTTAGGCCCCTAATTTGTCCGCCATCTTGGATTTTAGGCCTTAGGAGACAAAATTCGGCTTGGCAACATTCGGATTTGGATTCAGCGGGGTCCAAACACCACAGAAACCACCAAGTTGCCAAATGTCGCACGAAATGCCGCCCGGTGTGAAATAGAGCACGATTTTCGGAAATGTCCACCAGTCTATAAACCAGGGGGCTGCCGCCCCCTGGACTCCCGCTTTTCTTTATTTAAAAAAGGGCAAGGAGGCTGCCAAACAGACAAAAGTGTTGCCCTGACACACGGACATTGAACTTTTTTAGCACTCCAGTGGCGTAATAGGCTTCGCTATCGCTCAGCCAAACATCCAAAAATTTGACCTACAGAAAAAGAAAAAAAAATATCAATCAAGATTGGTATTGATAGCAGATGATACCCGCACCGCAAGAGAAATTGCTATGGGGTGCGACAATTTGTGTGTGGAACGCACACGATGTAAACGACGAACGACGCCAGCAGCGCCGCGCCGCGTGCCTGCGGGGTTGGGAGGGAAAGGGGTGGAAGGGGTCCGCCGGCGGCGTGGCGGACCGAAGCGGTCGCTGGCAGGGAGGAGCTGCGCGCGGGGAGAAGGTGTCATTGTTCCGCGCAGACTGCGCGTCAGGCAGCCATGGGGGCCCCCCCTAGCAGCGCCACCCTATATTATTGTATAGTTGCGATTGGTTTCTGGACTCGAGAGTACAAGCTAGCTGACACCTTAGTGTCTTGTACTGTTCTGAAAGTAAAGAAAGTAAAGGTATCATCTGCTAAAAAGAAATTACTTGGGCAAAAGCTGTTTCACTACCCACACATAACTAGGTAGATGTACGCCAGACACCGTCTCTCGTAACAGGCTTCGCGATAGATCGCGAAACACTGTTACGCTGCGACGGGCCTGCGTACATCTACACTGGTGTGCAAAATTAGCCGTCCACTTTTTTCTCCGCTCATAATTTTTTAAAAAATAGGGCTAGAAACTTGAAATTTGGAGGAGAGGTGGTCCAAAGTGTTGTTGAAACGTCCCTAAAGTCGCAACAATCAAATCCACCCCCTTCATTTTTTTTCCACCCCTCGCGTAAGACCCTGTCAATTTTTGACACTTTCGCCGGGGCAAAAGTGTCCTTCCAGGTGTCGCAGAGGTTTGAAATTAACATGGCCGACTCAGTTTTGGCTCCTCTTTCGATTGATACCGGAGCCACCCCCGTCGGACGAACCGTTCCGGAGCCACAAAAAAAAACCACCCCTAAGTAGGGGTGATTTTTTCGGATTTTTTTCCACTGTTCTGCGCGGTAGCAGGAGGTCCCCTGGACACGACAAAAGTGTCCCCATGTCCGTCGCACCCCCCCGGGGGTGTCCAGCCCCGAAACACTGACACCCCAAATCTTGATTTTTCACTAAAATCACCAAAAATGACCAAAAAAGGGTCAAAAATCACGTTGCACAATTGATTTCAGCCGTCTGGATCGACACCCGGAGTGACAAACTGCAGACCAGACGGTAAAGCCGTTTTCGTGGGGGTTGCAACCCCTAACTTTCCAACCCCCAGCGCAGGGGATGGAGGGGCGGAGGCGGGTCGCCGCGGTCACGGTACGATGTGTGAGCCCCTCAGGCACCTCCACACCAATTTTGAAGTGATTCGGTCCATTCGTTACCTTCCAGGATCAAAAAAATGCAAAATCGTGTAAATTTCAACCCCTAAGTTTGCACCCCTTTTTCTCCTCAGCCAGGAGGGGCACAACATCCGCTCAGGTGCGCGAAGGAGCGCACATTCAACCTTTACCAGGGTGCAAACGCGCAAACCCCCTGCGATCATCGTGTCGGCCGCGAGAGCCACGCGAGTGAGCAGACAAAATGACCGGGGTCGGTGTGCTCGTGAGTTTGGATGTGCCATCGAAGCAAAGTCGATCTCAAAAAACATCAATAGCAGCCCGAAAACTTAACAAAACGAAGCTACGCAACCAAGAAAGTCTCAAAAAAGACTGGAGGCCTCTGAGAGGTCACCGATGTGGCAGCCAGGCCACTTCATGGCACTCATGTGAAACCACAGAAACGATTCAACAATGAAAAGGGAAAGAACACTGCTCACTCGCGTGGCTCTCGCGGCCGACACGATGATCGCAGGGGTTTGCGCGTTTGCACCCTGGTAAAGGTTGAATGTGCGCTCCTTCGCGCACCTGAGCGGATGTTGTGCCCCTCCTGGCTGAGGAGAAAAAGGGGTGCAAACTTAGGGGTTGAAATTTACACGATTTTGCATTTTTTTTGATCCTGGAAGGTAACGAATGGACCGAATCACTTCAAAATTGGTGTGGAGGTGCCTGAGGGGCTCACACATCGTACCGTGACCGCGGCGACCCGCCTCCGCCCCTCCATCCCCTGCGCTGGGGGTTGGAAAGTTAGGGGTTGCAACCCCCACGAAAACGGCTTTACCGTCTGGTCTGCAGTTTGTCACTCCGGGTGTCGATCCAGACGGCTGAAATCAATTGTGCAACGTGATTTTTGACCCTTTTTTGGTCATTTTTGGTGATTTTAGTGAAAAATCAAGATTTGGGGTGTCAGTGTTTCGGGGCTGGACACCCCCGGGGGGGTGCGACGGACATGGGGACACTTTTGTCGTGTCCAGGGGACCTCCTGCTACCGCGCAGAACAGTGGAAAAAAATCCGAAAAAATCACCCCTACTTAGGGGTGGTTTTTTTTTGTGGCTCCGGAACGGTTCGTCCGACGGGGGTGGCTCCGGTATCAATCGAAAGAGGAGCCAAAACTGAGTCGGCCATGTGAATTTCAAACCTCTGCGACACCTGGAAGGACACTTTTGCCCCGGCGAAAGTGTCAAAAATTGACAGGGTCTTACGCGAGGGGTGGAAAAAAAATGAAGGGGGTGGATTTGATTGTTGCGACTTTAGGGACGTTTCAACAACACTTTGGACCACCTCTCCTCCAAATTTCAAGTTTCTAGCCCTATTTTTAAAAAATATATGAGCGGAGAAAAAAGTGGACGGCTAATTTTGCACACTAGTGTACCTAGGCCTGCGGCGCTGGCGAGCCTGCATGATTTAAGATTTACTCGTTTTAGCCAGGGGGCTGCCGCCCCCTGGACCCCCGCTTTTCTTTATTACGAGCCTGCATGGTTTAAGATTTACTCATTTAAGCCAGGGGGCTACCGCCCCCTGGACCCCCGCTTTTCTTTATTTCAAGTAGGCAAGGGGGCTGCCGCCCCCTGGACCCCCGCTCGTCTCTTTTCATTATGTAACCAATTTTCCAATTTTTACGCGAAGGGTCCGAGCCCCAAAACCCTTCTCCGCAGAGCCAAACAGACAAAATTTTTGCCCCAAGGATCGCATCTCGACAGATTACCCTGAAAACGACACCCAACATGCATTTTGACGACTCTTTGTTCACATTTACCGCTGTAGCGGCTAAACAGTAAGAGATAGAGCAAAACAGACGAAATTTTCGCCCTGGGTCCGCAACTCACCGAGATACCCCGTAGGACACCGTAAAATTGTGTAATTTTTAAAATCTTATTTTTTAAAAAATATAAATCCATTTTTAGCAGGGTCAATTTTTGAGCTAGAGTGTTCATATTTGAACTCGTCCGAGCCTTTTAGGCCAAGAAGCTACAATAAAAATTTCAGGTCGATATCTCAACTCGTTCTCGAGTTATCGTGCGAACAGACACACAGACACACAGACAGACAGACAGACAGACAGACAGACAGACAGACAGACAGACAGACAGACAGACAGACATTGAACTTTTTTAGCACTCCAGTGGCGTAATAGGCTTCGCTATCGCTCAGCCAATTACTTGATCATTGCGAACTGCACTGCTCTTTCGAAGACGGTTCACACGCCTTCCGTGTTTGATGTTGTACAGATCCTGAGCAAACCTTTCTTCAAGTTTTACAAGGGTGTCTAAATAGACAGAAATACATTAAAAAAGGACAAGTAACCTCATGAAATAAGTAAAAAAGAATATGAAAAGTAAGACAATTCTGAAAGACGTACCAATAAAAAGCCATACATTAGGGCTTTTCTGTTTTACAGCTAAAGTTAATGTTTTATTCCATGACTCAGCCACATTGTTTGTTCGATCTGTACTATGACAAACAGATAAAATTTTCTTGCGTGGAATCCAAGTTCTTTCAATGTACTGCAGATATGCAGCCAACCTTCTTTGGAGACCTGTCCTTCTAGCTCTACGTTTGATGCTCTCAAATCCTTGCTCAATTCTGTTATGAGGAAGAAGTGGCAGGGCACTACAGCTCCTTGCTATCGAGTTGGCCACAGTATTCCTCTCCAACAGATGAGAAATACCCAACTCTTTTGCTTTCTTCCTCAGTCGCTACAAAAATAATTTCATACATCAGAAGAATAAAATGGTATCATAAAGGGGGGAAAAAGAAAGAAAAACTTGATCCATTTCCCCAGCTGCAAAAGATAACTAGAGGAATGTCCTTGATCAGTTAGAGGACGGCTTACCACAACATAGTGAAATAAACAGCCTTCAACTTTGAGCTGTTGCCCAAACACTGACTTCCAAGAATCATATTGACCCACTTCAAAATCAGTATGAACTATTCGTGGATTACATCCATGATTCCTCAAAACTGAGAATAATTTGTCATATGCTGCTTTTGACTTGGATTGCATTAGTACCACAGCTAATGGAAATCCCTGGGATACATAAAAAGTGAATGAATGAATGAATGAGACAACTTTATCCAAAAACGTGTATGTGGAATTTATCTCATGACATTTACTTACTCTTTTGTATTTGGTGCAGGTAGATATGGAAAACACCTGTCGTGATTTTGGCTTAGATGGTCTAGCATTCCACGTACCATCAGCAAATAGTACCCTGGCTCTTCTAAGGCACCGCAATTGTCTTCGACCCATAAATATAATACTTCTTGTCTTCCTTTCTGAGGACCCAATAGCACCAAAGAACAAATTGTCCTTTTTATCCTTCGTAGATGGGTAATAGTCGGGTTTTACCGAAATCAGAGTTTTTTTCGCAGAGACGTGAAACTTCGGTTTTAGGGGTATTTTGACACGGCGAACACAATGAGATGTGGAAAAACGCGATTTGAGCACTTTTATAATTCACTAATTGCCAGGCCAAAATACAGGTTAGATGGCTGGGATATCACCTGGACCACCGCCCTCTACCGGTGAGTAGCCTAACTACGACGACAACTGCAGCATCTACCACGCCCCCCTCCCCTTCCCCATCCCATGTAAACACTGGTTGCGGCGTTTGAACTCGTTTGATCTCGTATGAACTTCTCCCAATTTGGTCCAGCAAGATGCGACTCTCAGAATGTCAGAATCTGAAAGAGATATACGCCTTTTTTCGCCAAGACGAAAAACAGGTGGTTTTGTCTCTGCAGGAGGAAGGACTTCTCCTTCCTTTAGCAAAATGCAAAAAAAATACATGCAGGACTATGCAATCTTTGTATAGAAGTGAAGATTATAAAGGTCACTATGCGGCATACTGCAGAAAATGCCGAAAGTATAGTAGTCTGTGCACCACCACTTTCTTTGAGGGGACCAACATTTGTTTTGAAAATTGTTTTGTTAGTTTATGGACTTGGGTGTGTCACGTCTCCCAAACTGACACAGCTCGACTCACTGGTATTTCTAGAGAGAGAGTTAATCAGTATCATCGCTACTTCAGGTAACTTAACTCAAACGATATTGAAATCATGGACTTCACAAAGTGACAAATGACTTAAACTTGACTACTAACCTACAGAGACATAGCCTCCTGGAAAATCTTATCTATGCCACACTATGAACTGGGAGGAGAAGGAGTGACCATCCAAATCGACGAAAGCGTAATATCGAAGAGGAAGTACTGTTGGCAAGCCAACAGCAAGTTTAAAGTAAAACTTGTCCCTTTTAAATCTCCCGCCTAACAGCGGTTACAACGCGAAGCTGGTAACCTTTTGTATTTTGGCGCGCGGCGCGCGGGGCAGCCGAAGGGTCCCTTCGGTCATCTGCCGACGAGCAACCGACGGGCGGCCCGCCGGACGGGGCCGCACGGGGCTTTTCGGGTCCGGGCGCCGGTCAGTAGTAGTAGTAGTATTGCGGCGATACGAGTAAGAGCAATTTGTGAGCAAGAAGGACGCCCCTAGGACCTGGCCTGGGCTCTGGTGGCTGCTGTCGTCTATAATTTGTAAGTATTTAATTTAATTATATGTTCATATTTAATCTGCTTTGTTATCCCTTTGTCTGACCCTTTCACGAACACTCCACGTGCAAAGCTATAAATTCACACACAAAATTTCTGTTTTTTTCATTTATTCGGAGTTGTAGCTAGGCAAATTTAGTCAGCGAGACAATTGCTCCCGTCTCGCATTTTTGGTAAATTTTAGTAAATTATTTCGGCCAAACGACACAATACAACATAAAATTTTGCCTCTACAACAAATGGCGCAGTCGGTAGGACATTAGAATCCTTTCAGTAGTATTATTTTGAACTAGAGATTTTAAAAAAATACCTGTGTTTCATCCTTTGAGTTTTTTGTTTCTTCATTTTTACTGAAATTGAGTTCATTTTCACAAGTGCGTGGAACGTTTTGAAATGGTCCGAATGTTTTCAGCCTGTGTGTATTATCCGTTGTGTGGGCAGTCTTGTGATTGGTGTTGGGATAACTTTAGTGTGACGGCAACCCTAACAGAAAATAGACGTCTATAGATGGTCTATGGCAGATCTACCCCGTCTAAATGTTTAGACGTCTATAAATAGATGTCTAAAAGATTGGTAATAGATGTCTCGGGGCATTTAGGTCTAGCTGTAGACGTGTAGAGACGATCTACTTCTTGTCTAACACATCTATGTATTTAGACGTCTAGTGCTAGATGAGATCTAGAGGCCCCGAGACGATCTACTTCTCGTCTAACTCATCTCTCCTTTTAGACGTCTAGTGCTAGATGGGGCCTAGATGCCGCGCGACGGTCTACTTCTCGTCTAATTCATCTATCCTTTTAGACGTCTGGTGCTGGATGGGGTCGAAAGGTCGCTAGATGCTCTACCTCTCGTCTAACTCATCTACGCACTTAGACGTCTTGCTGTAGATAAAGTGCAGATGCCACGAGACGCTCTACTTCCCGTCTAAAACTTTGACGCTTTTAGACTGAGTCATTTCCGGACTGCCAACACGTACTTCTACCGCCTATGACACTTCATACCGCAAGGTGATGTCTACTTGCCGTCCGGATAAACGCTGATTACGCAATCTATTTACCTTGTCGCTCTAGATCTCATATAGATGATTTGTAGATCTTAGTGCCAAAGCTTTCGCTAGATGGCGTTGCAGTTAGCACATCTGCAACTTAACCACTTTCTTAACTACAAGTTCACTTTTTTTTAGAATATCGATTTTGATTTTGCGGCGTATGTTTCCGCAACTTATGTTGCTATGGACTACGTGCAGTTTTTATTTAAAAGAATCAATCGTGATCCACAAATAATTGATTTAGTCCTAATGCTCGGGAGGCGCTTGCTATGAGGTTTTGATAGAGAGAGGCGACGTTTCCGCCGTAAAGTTGTGGAGAGTACGCGCCCTGACGCAGTTCCCAATCTGAGGAACAACGCGTCCGTCCGATGAACCTCCGCTCTAATTTTGGAAAGTCTAGAATGATGCCATACCTGTCGGATGGCTTGTGTCTACGACTCTTCTTAGGGGTTGAAAGGTCGAAACATGTTTTGGCATTGCAGAACTCCCTCGTCACAGGTCTATAAACTATCCAGTAGTAGCAGTAGTAGACGCCAATCGGTGACATTTTATCTAAAGCAACAGCCTATCGGTCGTCTACAACAATCTTAATGCAGTCTAGGGACAATGTCTAAAAAGCCTCTTCCCGCATACGTCTGTTCGATGTCTACACATAGACGTCTAAAAGATCGCACGTTTGCGGCCATTTTAGACTGTCTAATAGACGTCTATGATAGATGGCTACTAGACGGCTAGGCATCTATCCTTAGACCTCTTTTCGACATCTATCGGACGTCTATTTTCTATTAGGGAACAGTCGCCGAGTCAGATGGCGGGTCCGAGGGTGGCTTTGGGGATGGGGATCAGTCTTCAATCTCCACGTGTAGCAATATTTTTAGTTGTGAGTGCGCCGCGTGTACGCGGCTGAGCTCGTGTGGGTGCGACGGCGGCGCCCCAGGCAGCCGTGAGGGCGCCACGTGTTCAGAGCGGTGCGGTGAGGCCTCCAGGACGCCGCTGGGCAGGACGCCCGCGCCCTGGGGAGCCCCGCGGAGGACGCGACGACGCGGGAGGGGTTCGCGGCGCCGGCGCGCGCGCGCCCGTCGACAAGGGAAGGAGTCACAGTTCAGATTTTTGGGCCTACCAAGTGCTGGCGGGCCGGAGAGAGTCAACTTGTGTTCGACAGGGCGTGGCGTAGGGGCCGTCCGAACGAGGGTCCCACGTTGCCAATGGTGTAGTTTGTACGGTCATCATTCCAAACAGTGTACTGTCCTCCTCAGCTTGCTGGGTGACAGGGCGGGCGTGCCGCCGGGGACGCCCCAGCCCAGGGCCGTGTACATAGGCCAAGCAGCGATAGGAGGGGGTGACGAGGAGAGTGCAGCCAGGAGGCCGCACTGGTCAGCCTCGGCGCAGCGCTGCAACCAGGCCCGCTCTGTTCCTGGAGATGGAAGTAGGATACAAGAGGGGAGCGGGAGGTCAGTGACAGTTCGGAGTTCGGAGACAACAGCGGACGGCTGCCGGATTAGCGGAGGCCCCGGCCTGGACGAGACACATCTCCAGGCCGAGGAGGGGCCGGGGCAGTTACAGCGCTGGGGCAGCGAGCCCGGCAGCGTGGCGAGCACCGAGGGAGGGGGCGCTTGGGAGGCCGATGACCGGGGCCGGCATGGGTCGGCGCTCAGGTCAGGTGCACCAAGTACACGGCCGCAGGTAGGAAGGACGAGAAGGCGGCGGAGGCGCGGCGCTCGGCGCAGCGCGCCTCGCGCGGTGACAGAGAGGGGCAGTGGGGCCGATCAGGGCGTGGCGCCCGGGGTCGGCGGACAGGCTGTTATAGGCAGAGCTTGCCTGGTGGCCTCGAGTGAGCACGCGGCGCCTGGAGGGGCAGCCGCGACACAGGGTGGCTCAGGCGGAGTGATGGCGAGCGAGTCCGAGGGGCTGCACGGCGCGGGACACCCAAGTCCTTGCGACGAAGCCTCAAGGACACAGCCGGACAGGACAGAAGAGTGCCTCGCGGGCGGCAGCAATGCCGTCGCGGCGTCTGCGGTGCAGCCTGCCGGACAAGGCAGTGGCGCCGGGTCAGACGAGCCCGACGTTCCCGCGGGGGAGAGGCCTCGCGGCAGGGACGCGGCGACAGGGCCGAATTTAATTTTTCATAGAGATTTTTTACAGAGTGAGATCGCGGAGCGCAGTTCACCAGCCGCTGACGCGGTCACGGTGGCAGTGCAAGGCGACCGCGCGCGTTTATCGCGCGGGTGCACGGACGGACAGACCCAACAGACAGTGCGCGATAGGCCCGTCGCAGCTGGTGAGGGGAAGCAAAGGACGTCGCGTGCACATGGGTTAGTGGAGGGCGTAGGGCAGCTGCCCCGGAGCCTAGCGAGTATAGAGGGCAAAGGCCCCGGAGCCCATTAGGTATAGGACAGCAGCCCCGGAGTCCGATAAGCGGGGGTGGGGCCAATACCCCCGTGCTAACCGTTAATAATGACAAAGGAATCACTCAGGTAAATTGTGTCGCGTTAAATGTTGCGCCCGGCGCAGTGGCAGGGCATGCGCGGCCGAGTGAGGTTGACGAGCGAGTAGAGAGCTTTGCTCTTTGGGAGGCGGTTTTAGCCAAGGAAAGAAAGAGCCTTGACGCTAGTTACGCCGTGAGACTCAGGACTACGAGCGAGCAGGACAAAAGCATTTTGTACAGGACGTACCAGCAGAAAATAGTTCAGATTGAATATCAAAAGCAGTCAGTTATGAAGTCACTCTTGAGTTTTTGTAATAATGAAAATTTTATTTCGGTTCCACAGCTTTGCAGGTTGTTAGATGTGTCCAGTAGGCTAAACAAGCCATACGTAGGTTCTTATCCATTTCTGAGGGATGTCTGAAGCGGAGAACGGGCAAGAGAATCGGTAAAGTGTGCGGGAGGTATGGAGATTGCGCCCGCAGCACCGAGCTCTGGGGTAAGTGAGCTGGCTAATTTGCCGTGGGGAGGTGATGGCGCCCTCCGAGAAGGGGCAGTCGGGGAAGCGCTCGGGGAGCATTTTCCGAAGCCAAGGGGTGTTAAGGCGGGCAAGGGTTCCACGATGCCCGAAGGGATGCCTACACCCCGGGCGGAGGTGAGAAACCTTGGTAAGCAAGAAGTTGCCACGGCGTGTCAGCACGATGATGTGGAAGCTTTGATCAATTATTTCGTTGATGGTGAAAATAGGTTAAAAGACGACAGGGACAGATTAGATGAGTTTGTACGGAGTCCATGTGATAAAATTAGGCGTTTAATTCAAAGTATTAATAATGATGATTTAAGAAAGGAAGGTATTGACAATTTAGTTAAATTTAGGGAAATGTATTTTGATAAGGTTTATAGTATAGAGCTGTCAAGAGAGGAGACGTTGAAAAGTGTTCAACGGGCTGCTAGTTTGTTCTGGCACGCGTTGTCGCCAACGCAAAAAGGAGTCATTAAGGGCCTCATGGAAAGGCTGTATGCACCGTGTGAGGATTAGAACTTATTTAAAGATCTGATAGAGTATGACTAAATCTTATTAAGAGAGGGAAGGAAGCGATGACGGAGTCATCGCAACCGACCAGTAAAGAGTAGTCTTTATAGAAATATTGCTTTACTTGTTATTAATTATTCTATCTGTTGCAGGCACTGCCTTGAACGATTATGGCGAAGTTTAAAAAAAAATAAAAAATTAATTACCATAATAATTATACATTTTTTTTTACAGCGTTAAATTTAATAAAGAGAGTAAGTGTTATTAGCAAAGGGACGCGGCATTATTCAGTAGTTAAAAGGAAGAGCAAAAATTGGTGTAAAATTAACTGATCGGCCGTAGGTAATGTTAAATTTAAAATATTTTCTTAGACAAATCTTTTGTGGTCAAATTAGTAAAAATGTTAAATGGCCTTTAGAGCCCGTCCCTTCGCGCAAAGTAAATCAGTTCGTTTCTTGAATAAGATCTCATTGATTGTAGGTAGTTCGGGCAAACGTACAAGAGAGCTAGTTGTGATTAGTTTCCTTTTAAATAAATTTGAAGTGTGTCCATGTGTAAATGAAGTTATGTAGAATCATTATGATAGTAATAGCAAATGAAACTTGCATTGTTTCAATGAATTTCTTAATTTTTGAGTCCATACCAAATCGAAAAGAAGTAGAGTTCAATAATAATAATCTTAGTTTTTTTTTTTTTTTTTTAATGTTAAGTGAATACGACAGTAAGGAAGCTATAGAATAGAGCGTAAAAAGGTAATTGTTTATATGTCAATGGATTGTGTGAGTTTCCTGTATTTTAAACATCAAGTTAAATTCGATGGGTTTAACGGAACGAGAGAATAAGAATGTTAGTGTATCGGCGACTTGAGTGTGTTGTTCTAAGGAATGAAGAATTATATAAGAAAGGGGTAGGCAAATTAATGTTATCTTGAGTAGGGTAATGTCATTACTTGTTAATTTCATTCGTGTATGAAGTAGATGTCCTGCTCAAAAGGAGTAGCCGAGCGGCTAGGTTGGAGAGGACCATTAAATAGTAAAGTTTTGTTAGAAAACGGGAGGAGGTATTTGAAAGTTTAAGTAAGAATTTGAATCGAATTGGTAATCCAACAGTAAAATCAATTTTTGTTTTTCTTTTTTAGTGTATCTCTGAATAGGTGATCCTCTGTAGTTTCTTTGGGAAGCCTGTCCTTGAGTAGGAAAGTGGTAAATCAGATGGATTCTTAAATTTGAATCCAATTAAGTTTTAAGTTAGAGTTACAAAAAGGGCTTTTTTTTGTTACATTTACTTTGGAAATCCATAAGGATATGCGTAAATGGTTTGATTTTGTTTTGTTTTTTCCTGTACCAGTTAAGTATAGTCAAGTTAAGTGTTAAATTTTGTGCAAGTGAGTCAATTTTTGTGCACATTCCTTAAAATTTAGAGTTGTGATTTTTTTAAAGAAAATAATTCAGCTGAATGTTGGGTTAGAAGGTTAAAAATTGATTATTTTAAAAGCTTTCTGTTTAGCATTTGTATTGCTTTTGTGATGAAATGGATAAAGGATTTGTTTTAAAAAAAAAAATAGCACGTAGTCGAGTTGGAAGTAAGCCACATGAAACTTTGCTGTCAGGTGAAACGAATGAGTTCAGTTTAATATGGTTTGTTTGTGTATCATGTTAATTAAGTTAAAAAAAAGGGGGAGGTTTAAAAGTCCGTAGGATATTTAAAAAAAAAATTTGAATATTTTTGGTACTTGTTGTTTTTAAAGTCACTAATTTCTTTGTGATTGTTCAGCAGTTCAGTGGAGGAACGGCGGTCTGCCTGTCCTGTCGGCCCGGTGACGTGCACACACTAAGCCTAGAGTTCAGCGCGCCCTTCAGCAGATGTCCACAGCGAACGAGCCACTCCCAGACCCCTATGAGTGAGTAAGCCGAGCCGAGCCGAGGCCAGCAGCAGAGCGGCCAACCCTTTGCCCACCGCTCAGGCCCTGCAACGGTAGTGCTTGTCGACACTCGTCCGAGCGCAGGGAGACCGTGGGGGGCCCGGCGAGCGAGGCAGCGAGGGCGCAGCAGTCCTGTCGAAATGGCCCGCCACAAGGACAAGAAGAGGGGCTGTTTTTCTCAATACTCATTAATATCAATCTATTCTCATTGTCATCAACCATTAATCAGTATCGAAGCTAATTCTTAAAATAAATTGTTCCACGGGCCTTCACAAATATTCGATAAGAAAAATTATTCACCATTCTGATTCTCAAAATTCTTTTCAAATTATTACAAGTTATGAGATTTTTACAACTGACCTTATTTAAAGAATGAGACCTTTCGTTGCGTACCCAGCAACAAGGCACAATACTTAGCATAGCCCATGTAGCACGGCGACATCCGGCGATGTTGGATCGCCGGGAGGACGGAGCCTCGATATTTTGGCGATATCATTTTTGCTTCAACGCCCGGCGGGGAGCAAGGCGCTGTCCTCTCGGTATCCGTTATAATATATACAATTAAGAATATCTTTCGGAAACATTTCGGACATCATGCTGTGGTTCTCGCTAGACTGACGCCTCCGTTTATCGCCTCAATAATGTGTAGGCGCGTTCGTCTGAGCGACGATAGCAAGATGTCTTAAAGATGCAGGAAACTCGACAAAAAAAGGTGTCGCTACAACCCTATAGTATGGTTATCCGTAAAATGATGAACCTTAGGCGATTGCCATCAGATGGCATTCCGATATTAAAATGTTTCTAAAGAAAATAAATCGTCAAGAGTTATCGGCACGTTATCAGAAGTAGTACGTCGCCCAAGCGAGAGACACTAAATATCGCTTGCAGATCATTATCTGATAATATTAAAGGCTTTGAACCCCCATGCGATAGCGGCTGGGAGAATCGCGCGAAGGACTGACCGGCGATAGCACAGCGATATGACCTGACCACCATTGCACGGATGAAATCGAGGCGTTAAGGTCACTGGGAACTTAAAGAAAGAGTACTTTTGCCGCCTTCTATCAGATGTTCAGAAGATATAGTAAACCAGAGTTCGCCAGGCTGTCGATTTCAGCGTTCGCCAAAACGGAAAAATAGCACTATCGCCTTGCCGACATCGAAAACATATCTAATGGATACGAATAACAAAACGTCGCGCCCGTCAGACAAAATACCCCTAGAAAATCCCCTTTCAATTTTACGCCCCAGAAGAGTCCTGGCGGTGGCGAGCGCGAGGCGAACTGTCTTCAGCAATGGTATCGTTCTTCGTGCGATGGGATGATCCTGGGATATCGCGGTGCCATCCCTCCCCGATTGTCGCCTAGGAGAAGTCTTAGCAAGACCGAGGCGAAGTGCGTCCCAGTCACCTACTCGGATTGTGTGCGGCAGGGAAGTACCGGGTGTTTTATTCTTTGAATGCGTAACAGTGTTGCGGGTTTGCCTACCCTATTCGCCCGTAAGGCGCCATAGCGCCTGCAGCGCTGGTGAGTATACAGTATACGCAACACTGTTACGCATTTAAAGAACACCCGGTACGTGTTACATCGTCCCGCCATCCATCCCCAATCGACGTCCAGGCGAGCGCGAGGAGACGTCTGTTAAGTCATGTATCCGTTTTGTGTCTAAGGCCGTACACAAAATACGTCACGCACTTT
Organism: Frankliniella fusca; assembly: GCA_029379305.1. Taxonomy (NCBI): domain Eukaryota; kingdom Metazoa; phylum Arthropoda; class Insecta; order Thysanoptera; family Thripidae; genus Frankliniella; species Frankliniella fusca. Next base: position 180,268 of record JAHWGI010000811.1, on the reverse strand, counting down.
GGGGGGAGGGGGGGGGGTGTCGGTCGGATATGATGTGAGGGTGATTTGGGGGAGGGGGGCTCAGTGGGAGCGTGACGTCGCTTTTTCGCAAACTCAGAAAACCTGGTCTACAGCGCCCAGCGCAGCGCGCAGCGGAAGCGCTGTGGCGGCCCGGGCGGCCATTTGAAGAGATTCTTTGTAAAAATGTCGTCGTATACATGTAATTATGTCTTCTACACATAAATCTCCTTTAAAATTTCTTCTTTACAAGCAAAATGTCGTTTTTCAGTTTAACAGATATTTTTTTTTAACCGCGTCCCATTTTTTTCCCGAAAAACGTGACGTCACCGGGTGGGGGAGGGGGGAGGTGGGGCTCGGATGTGATGAGTGGGTGATTTTGGGGAGGTCGAAAATCCCGAAAAATTGCGTGACGTATTTTGTGCACTGCTTTAGGCCCCCGAGCCACCGGGCCCCGTCTCTGACCGGTTACACCTCTGAGGATGAAGGGGTGAAGAGAGGTTCTACTGCGGGGCGATTCCGCGCGCCGACTTCGTCTCTCTGTCCTCGTTGCACTCACGGGGCTGATTCATAAGGAGTGAGAGAGAAGACACTACTGAACGATACCCTGAATCCGCCTGCTGCCTCCCCCGCGCCGTGCCATGCACTCGAACGACCAGCGTCGTCGAGGCGCCCCCGTCCTTGTCGCACTCACGGGGCCGCGCCGTCCCCCACATAGGGCACCGCCATAGGTGCGACAAGGACGGAGGCACGAGAGCGATCTTCGGAATCAGCCTGCTGCAGATGACAAACGTCAGCGTCTAGTGTCGTCTGCTCGACTCGATCATCTTCCCGGTTTTGTCGCCCTTCGCCTTGTCCGGTCTCCCCTCTTCCTCTTCTGGCGTAGACAGCTCAGAGCTCAGCTGGCCGGCCCATTCTACCACCAGCTCTCCTCCCGGTGGCACTTTCAGATCAGGCAGATCAGGTGAGTGACATGTTTTTCTGAGATGTTCCACTGTCGACATGTAATGGTTTCATTCCAATACCATTGAGTTTATTTAAATACGTATCTCCTTTCTGTATCTGTACAGGTAACTTGCTGATAAGGTGTCCACTGATCGTTGTCATGGTGAAGGAAGGCACTAAGAAGCGACCTGCTGCTGACAGAGATGAGCACCGTGAGCACCACATGTAAGTCTCAAAATGCCTAGAGTCAAAGGTCGGTGTGTTAAGCCGAACAGAACCTGGTACAGGAAAGTTCAAAAGTTGACTGAGAGGGATTTGCAGTGTTTGGATAAAATTTATGAAGATGATGAGAGTGTTGATAAGTCAGAAGAAATTGTATGTGACATATCAGATGGCAGTTTTGATGGGATTCTAAATGAGTGTGCTGGTGGGAGTTTTTATGAATCAAAGGCTAGTGAGTTTGATCACGAAGTTGGTCCTATTATTGTTAATGCTAGTGATGAGCAAGGAGAGTCGTCCAACTTCTTTGAGCAGAGTTTGAATGATTTCCATGATCAGGACCCTCGAGCCAAAGGTGCTGCTTTAAATGAAAAACTAAGAGATTTCGTTGTTGAGCACAATGTGAGCCATTCTGTCATCAACGGTATATTGAAAATATTCAAACCTTACCATGAATTTTTACCCACTGACGCAAGAACTTTACTGAAGACGACAAGAGACATATCTCCTATTGAGAAGATGGGTATAGGAGAGTTCATCTATTTGGGAGTACGTGAATCGCTCACCAAGTTTTTATTGATTCGACTTTCTCTTTTACAAAGTTCAACAATACATTTGAATGTTTCCATTGACGGAGACAGTCCCTTTAAGAGTTCTAAGGACCAGCTATGGCCCATATTAGTTAAAGTAGATGAACTTCCAAGGAGCAAACCTGTTCTTGTTGCTGCATGGTTTGGTGCGGGACATCCACCAGTTGAGCAGTACCTAAAGAAGTTTATTCATGAGCTTGTCTCGGATGTTCTTATAAATGGAATCTGCATCAAGAATAAGATATTCAAAGTAAATTTAAAAAACTTTATTTGTGATGCACCAGCCACTGCAATGCTGAAAATGACAAAATATCATAGTGGATTTTATGGATGTGGTAAGTGTGAAGTGAAAGGGGAAAAGGTGGGTGGTTGCCTTGTCTTTACAGAAATTGATAAAAAATTACGAACTGACTTTGACTTTAGGAACCAAGTACAAATCGATCATCACAAAGGTACAAGTCCGCTCTGCGCTTTACCCATCAATTTGATAGATAACTTTCCTCTTGATTATCTCCATTTGATTTTGATTGGTAGCTTGAAAAGGTACTTGGAAGTTCTCATCTTTGGTTATGTTTTTGATGATGGAAAGCCAAAATATGACATTATCAATGGAAGAGTTAAGAAGAAACAGAAGAGAAGAAAAGGGAAACTTTCACAGAAGGATATCACGGCTATCAATAGTGCCATACAGGCACTTAAAAAATTCTGTCCACTTGAGTTCAGTCGTATCTGCCGTATTCTCTCAGATTGTGGTCTTTGGAAAGCTACTGAATATCGACAATTCCTTCTTTACATTGGTGTGGTTGTTCTCAAAGGTGTGATTCCCAAAGAGCACTATGAACTTTTCCTTCAACTGCATGCTGCAATACGGATATTGTGTTCTGAAGATTTGTGTTTGAAACTAGGAAGAGTTGCTGAAGACTTGCTAAAGTCTTTTGTAAAGAAAAGTCCAAAATTATGTGGAGAGAATTTCCCTGTGTACTGTATTCACAATCTAGTTCATGTTTATCAAGATGTTTTAAAACAAGGAAGGCCACTGGATTCATTTTCTGCTTTTCCATTTGAAAGCTATCATGGTATTCTGAAAAATTTATTAAGGGGAAGAGCTCGGCCTTTAGCTCAACTGTATAAAAGAATACAAGAAAAAGAGAATAAGATAGATCTAAATGAAGAGATGAGCTGTGCTCCCACCTATTCCGGTATTCATGAAGATGGGCCAAATTGTGCATTAAAAGGCAGTCAGTTCAAAGAGTTAACCATTGGTTCCTTCAAGTTTTCCACAAAACATTCTAAGGATAGCTATGCAGTTTTGAGAAACAATTCTGTTGTGAAAATCCTTAATATCATCAAATGTGAAAACAAACTCTTTGTAGTAGGAAAATATTTCAGCAAATGCCAGGACCTGTATGTGAAACCAATAAAGTCTTCAATGTTGGGCATTCAAGTTGTATCGGGACTTTCTCAACTCATACTCTCTTGGCCCGTTGACCATATTAAGACTAAGGCTTATGTTATGCCCCTTAATTCCAAGCTAGTTAGTGTTGAGCTTCTGCATTCCTCCTAAGGGTAAATAATAATGAATTAGGATTTTTTTTTTTTTAAATACTTGGTGGAGGTATTATACATGATATTTATAATGACCAATACTACACTACAATATTTAATTTATTCAAAAAATATTGTTTAGAAAACTCATTGTAATTGTAAATACTATTGCATTATTTTTTTCCTAACAGGGATGCTCAGTTTGCTGTTGTTGAGTTTCCTGAAGAGAAAGAGGACGGCAGTGCCCCCATGAGTGTTGTGCCCATGAGTTGGATACACGCAAAGGGGAAAAGGACGTTTTGGCCATCGAAACCTAGATTGACCGATTCAGAGCTAGAATCCATTGTCAAAGCCCAACGAGTTCCTGACAAAGCTGATGGTCATTGGTTGACAACGAATTGCAAAATAATGTGTACATCAAGTAAGTTAAATCTTAATGTTCTACTTTGACTTTAAAGTTATAATAGTACAGGTTATTTTACTTTTCAATTTTCAGGGACGTACAAAGGAGCTGAGAAAAGAATGGCTAGGCTGCAGAAGGAGACTGTTGTGTCAAGCTCTCAGGAAGATGAACATGAGAGAAATAACAGCAATGTATCAAATAGAAATGAATCGTATGTAATTACTCTGTATTTTTCTTCTTCAAATCTGTAATTTTATTTTTTCATTTACTTGTTTTATTTTTATAGATCATGTAACACTATTAACACATCAGGAGCTAGCTTCCTCAATAACAGTGTTAACAGTGAGGATAATGAGTCAAGTTCTGATGACGAGCCGCTGGTTAAACGAAGAAAACTCAAGTATGAATTTATTTAATTTTTTAATTTTTTTTTTTTCTGTCTGCTCTGAATTCCATTTGATTTGCTCTTGAAATTACATGTAAGTGAATTCTAATAACACTCAAATCTTACAGCAATCTTGCTACACCAGCTCATGTCAGCCTGAATGCATCTAAATTGCCTACAAAGCCAAAGACTGACAGTAAAACTCCTCATAGATCTGGAATCAAGTCTGGGAGAGATGTCTTACCCTTAAAAACTTCTACTCCACACAAAGCAGGTAATATTTTAGTTATTCTTTGATTGTCTCCCAATGTTCCCTCCACATAACTTAACTCAGATTTATTTTTGTGCTAACAACTAAAATAAGAGTAAAGGCATCATTTTTTTTTTTTTTAAATTGCTTTACTATTTAAATCCTAGTCTTTGAGTACTTTCTGAAGCTGTAACCCCCTATCAGCAAAATCTCACTGTGGTGTGGGCATCCCCCTAACTACCACCTTTGTTATTTGAATACATTTTAATGCCTCTGTTTATTCAAGCGCCTCACAACCTCCTACCAGCCATTTACAGATAGACATTCTGAGCACTAATCTGTTATACTTAACTTTTGGCAGATAATTTTGAAGGGCTTGTGATGAGGAAGCTCAATGAAATTTACTCTGTTGTCGAGCAAATTCTTGCTCAAGGCAACAAAAGAGGAAGAAATGTTCTCACTGGGAACACAGTAACTAATCTAGAAATACCGACATCCCTCATAGAAACTGTTCTGGCGCTTGATGTTGAACTGGGTGACCCGGTCAAGAAGAAAAATATGGTAGGCTTTTCTTTAACTTGACAAAATGTTATATTGCCAGAGTCTTCTCATTTGTGATCACTTTACTCGACAGGTCAACTATCTTTGCCAATTCGGAGGGAAAACTTCATCAGACTTTCTTTACCGAGTCATGGAAAAACTATTTAATGATGAACTTTGCGCCAAGATGAACTGGACTGGTTTGCACCGGGAACAAGCCTTTAAAGACTGTAAACACATTGTTTCTACTATTCATGGTATGTTTCTTTACTTTTGGTTTTTATTATTGAGTTTTAACTTGAAATTTTACATTGTTTGCTTTGATTTCATATAGTTGCCACTAGGTCACTCTTTGACGGGACAACTGAAGCAGCAGTAGAGAAATGGCTAAAACTTTGGTTTAATAAGTACAAGGACAGACTATTCCCAAGAGCACACATCAAGAATCAGAATGCACCTCAAAATGCAGATGAAGGAAACACCGAAAATGTTCATGACTGATGTTTCTTTTAAAAAGTGTTTTCTTTGTGATCAAAGTTCCTCTTTTAATTTGATACTACTATGACTAAAGTTTTACAACTGTTTTTAATATTTATGAGATGCATGTTTGTCAATCAGTTCAAGATATATTTTTTCTATTATTATCTGTGTACATAGGTACTTTCATAATTATTTTGACGATGAGTTGACATCTTATGTTATGTCTATGTAACTGCTGTTCAACTCTGTGAGGGGTTCATAAATGATCATTAATTTAGTTTGCCCACTTTGACTAAAGTTTTACAACTGTGTTTAATATTTATTAGATGCATGTTTGTCAATCTGTTCTACATATATATTTTTGCTACTATTATCTGTGTACATAGCTACTTTCTTAATTACTTTGACTATGAGTTATGAGATCTTATATTACGTCTATGCACTTGATGTTCCACTCTGTGAGGGATTTGCAAATAATGATTAAAATTTTAATATGAAATGGAAAATAATTTTAATAATCACACAAATCACAAACTAATGTCGATCCTCTAATTAGAAAGTGAATGAGATAACCATAACAAAGCAGAAAGCTGCGTAGGTTATGGTGCTTTGTTTTGGCTTCCACTACGCTCCGCCAATCGTGGACAATCGGGGCAAGGTTCCTCCCTCATTATGAAGATCAGTGAGATCCAGAAAACTTTAAAAATAACTACAATAAAAAAACAGCTCATCGAAAAGGTACAAGAGCGAGAGAGAGAGAGAGGGAGAATAGAGAATCTCGATGTCGGTGTCAGTGACGTCAGCCAACTTGACGCCGACGCCGACCCCGCCGGTCTCGATTCGACAGGACTGAACATTATTGAAGAAAAACTACACTTTCTCCCCAAATTACTCCGTCCTACTTCATTAAACAGGTAAGTAGTATTACTAAGTGAATTGTGTGATGTAAGGATAGAGCAAATATCGATAACATGTGAATTTCTGCGTGATGGCGTAGAAGCCTATCAGGCGATGTTAGGCTCCTTTCCAGAAAATAAACAATGTTTAGTTATACCATGTTTTACACCTCCTTGTTAATTAGCTACTGCTATGACACTTCAAAATGCCTCTAAAAAATTTAACGAACGTAGATTTATTTGTGGAGCTGTTGAAGAATTTATAGTGTTTCAGTAACCATAACCTTGCTTTTTGTTTACATAGGCTTGTGGACTCGTTGCTTGCGAAAATCACTTCCGATGGTAGCATACAGTTTATTGTAAGTTTGTTTTCAAACTCAAATCTTTTCTTTTTAATGACATTGTTTCTTCAAATGAAAAAAAGTAATAATTTGGTTTGTATTCTTAATACAGTTAGGTGCTTGAATTAAAGGCAAAGTCACCCCAAAAGCATTTACGCTGTCATCAGAAGTGTGAAATGGTTATCGTAGTCAGTTTGATCATCACAGTCCGGAGTTGAGCAAGAAGAATCAAAGTATATTAACTCATGACGATGGAACAGGATAAGGAGAAAATCACTTCTGATGGTAGCATACAGTTTATGGTAAGTTGGTTTTCAAATTCCAACCTTCTCTTTTTCATGACATTGTTTCTTAAAATGAAAATAGAGAAAATAATAATTTGGTTTGTATTCTTATTGCAGTAAGGTGTTGCAATTGAAGGCAAAGTCACTCCAAAAGCGTTTACGCTGTCATCAGAAGTGTGAAATGGTTATCGTAGTCAGTTTGATCATCAGAGTTCAGACTTGAGCAAGAAGAATCAAAGTATATTAACTCATGACGATGGAACAGGATAAGGAATCACTTCTGATGGTAGCATACAGTTTATGGTAAGTTTATTTTCAAACTCAAACCTTCTTTTTTTAATTACATTGTTTCTTAAAATGAAAATAAAGAAAATAATTATTTGGTTTGTATTCTTATTACAGTGAGGTGCTGCAATTGAAGGTAAAGTCACTCCAAAAGCATTTACGCTGTCATCAGAAGTGTGAAATGGTTATCGTAGTCAGTTTGATCATCACAGTCCGGAGTTGAGCAAGAAGAATCAAAGTATATTAACTCGTGACGATGGAACAGGATAAGGAGAAAATCACTTCTGATAGTAGCATACAGTTTATGGTAAGTTTATTTTCAAACTCAAACCTTCTCTTTTTAATTACATTGTTTCTTAAAATGAAAATAAAGAAAATAATAATTTGGTTTGTATTTTTATTGCAGTGAGGTGCTGGAATTAAAGGCAAAGTAACTCCAAAAGCATTTACGCTGTCATCAGAAGTGTGAAATGGTTATCGTAGTCAGTTTGATCATCAGAGTCCAGACTTGAGCAAGAAGAATCAAAGTATATTAACTCATGACGATGGAACAGGATAAGGAGAAAATCACTTCTGATAGTAGCATACAGTTTATGGTAAGTTTATTTTCAAACTCAAACCTTCTCTTTTTAATTACATTGTTTCTTAAAATGAAAATAAAGAAAATAATTATTTGGTTTGTATTTTTATTGCAGTGAGGTGCTGGAATTAAAGGCAAAGTAACTCCAAGAGCATTGACACTGTCATCAGAGGTTTGAAATAGTTTTCGCAGGCAGTTTGATCATCATAGTTCGGAATAAAGGAAGTATTCTTACTCTCATCAACAAACCAGGATGAGGATAAAGTCCCGGTAACATACAAAGTTATATTTTTTTATTGCCCTAGGCAGACGGTCAGCTTCGATTCCTCTGTGTGGCCTAACCATCAGGCGTTTTTATTTTGTAATTTAAGGTGCTGTGTATTTTTTTTACGCTAAAATATATCTGGAATCCAATATTTTGTAGTCTTCTCGTACATGAGATTTCCCACCCCTCTCGCCAGGACGTCTCCTGGGCGTCAATACGGGAGGAATGGCTCCACGATATCCCAGGACCATCCCATCGCACACAGACAGAGATCATTGGTGAACATAGTTCGCATTGCTCTCGCCAGGACGTCTCCTGGGCGTAAATAGGGGAGGAATGGCTCCACGATATCGCAGGATCATCCCGTCGCACACAAACAGAGATCATTGGTGAACACAGTGCGTCTCGTCATCGCCAGGACATCGCTTGGGTGTCAATAGGGGAAGAATAGCTCCACGATATCGCAGGATCATCCCGTCGCACACAAACAGAGATCATTGGTGAACATAGTTCGCATTGCTCTCACCAGGACGTCTCCCGGGCGTCAATAGGGGAGGAATGGCTCCACGATATCGCAGGATCATCCCGTCGCACACAAACAGAGATCATTGGTGAACACAGTACGTCTCGTAATCGCCAGGACATCACCTGGGTGGCAATAGGGGAGGAATAGCTCCACGATATCGCAGGATCATCCCGTCGCACACAAACAGAGATCATTGGTGAACATGGTTCGCATTGCTCTCGCCAGGACGTCTCCTGGGCGTAAATAGGGGAGGAATGGCTCCACGATATCGCAGGATCATCCCGTCGCACACAAACTGAGATCATTGGTGAACATAGTTCGCCTCGCGCTCGCCAGGACATCTCCTGGGCCTAAATCGGGGAGGGATGGCTCCTCGATATCGCAGGATCATCCCGTCGCACTCGGACCGAGTATGTGTGTTTGCCTCGCGCTCGCCAAGACGTCTCCTGGACGTCAATCGCGGAGGGATGGCGGGGCGATGTACTACGTACATACCGTTGCACACAAACCGGGTGCCTAGGTGTACGCAGTTAAACGCTGTTCGCCTTGCTTTCGCGAGCACGTCTCTGAAACGAAAATTCGGGAGGGAAGGGTGTGGCGATATTCCAGGCATATTTAGCCATCTAAAATCTCTATCCGTTATGGCTTACGAAACGGTGAGATGTAGCCATAGCGATAACCGTTTGATGATCGCGTGGCGACTGTTCTGGTATGTACTGATCGAGAATAGTGCCTATTCATATCGGTGTATTCGTTCATCGTGGCTCTAACTTTTAGGGCGCAATCGCTGCAGCGCTATCCCTACGTTTACTCGAAACGACATCTCAGCGACCGTCCCTATTGTGCCAAACTTCATATCTGAAAGTTATCGCCACGGATATCGCGGCGACGAAGATTCATCGCCGGCGATACTGTGGCGATAGAGCTGGGATATTTTTGTGCTACATGGGAGGGCATGACCATCTCCAGCACTTAAGTCCTGCAGCCTTCTGCTAGGACAAGATGGCCGCGCCCATGAACTTTTCTCTGTCACACGACTTCCGATTAAGATGGCCGCGTCCATGAACTAGACTGACCATCCGGTCAACGCAACCCTTCCGGTGCGTGCATTTCCGAAACTGCTGCCAGCCACCAATGTGCTTGGCGCCATCTTGAAATTTTAAGAAAGCATCATTTTTGCGTTTCAAAATTGACTGATAATCAAAAGTAGCATTTAGAAATGATCGGAAAATCTTAATTCATAAATGGAATGAAAAGGAAATGCTAGTAGCGAAAGAGAAATCTTTTAATTAGCTATCAGCAAAAGCACATGGCCCGATCGAAACAAAACTTAAAATTTAGAGGAAAACAAGAAAATTTTCGGTGGTTCACAACAAATTTCTGCCACGGAACGAGCCAAGGGTTCGTCCGGCCGATGCACCACTGTTTTAGTAACGAAATGATGGTGTTGCTTGTGTTGCGTTTAGGTTGTGTGGCTGGGGCTGAGTAGCACTCTAGTTATATTCTTTTAGTATTGTTTATTGGGTCTATCCGCCAAATACCCATATTGCCCTATCTCAGCCACTGATCTGCTGTACATTACTATGGGTGCCTAAAGGGGTTCATTACTAATTGTTACATTACCGAAACACAAGTTAATCCTTTGATGTGTGCCCTGGCTGGAGGCTGCGTCGCGACTGTCCGCTCAGCCGAGGCCTCGCGTCCAGCCGCGCCTGCATTCCGCCAGGCTTGCACTTTTAGCCACTGCGTCCGTCGGTCTGTCTGAGCCTCGCACTGGACCCCATAACAGGGCCAGGTCTCAGACAGCGAGACAAGGAGGGCACGAACGGCTCAGGGTGCGGGGCAAAACCACGGAGGCTTGGACACATTGGACACGGACTGGAGCAAGCAGGGGGTCGCAAGCAAGAGGGATCCCAACAGCATTGAGGCTTGTGTGATGTCATGGGTGCGGCAGGGAGGTCGGGCCGACGGGCCCGAGCGAGCTGGTGTTATGGTTTCATTGACGTCAACCCGTTATGTTCTTGTAGTTCCTGTAGAGTTTCAGTTGGTAAACTTTAAAGTTAATTCTGATCATTTGATTTAAAAATTGAAAGGTGCAGTAAATTGTATTCTTGGTAACCTGTTCAGACTTTGCAGCATAGGCTTTTATTTATGGTTCTCTTAATTGAGCGTTGTAATTAAAGAGCTAGTTTTTTCTGGGTTCAGCTGGCCTAGTTAAACGTTGTGCAGCAATAAAAAAAAGGAAAGGTTAAAAAAAAATGTCACCATTGTGGTAGTAAAAGTTTCAGTGGTCAAATCAAAAAAAGGTTTCCTAGTGTGCTATACCATCGGGTAATGTATTGTAGTATTTGTGCTGTTTTAGATTCTGTTGTTAGAAAAAAATTTAAAAGAGATACTTTTGCATGCAATGAAATGTTGACGTAAAATGTAATGCCTTTGTTTTGAAATGAAATACAACGTGAGTGTGAGTGTTTTTGCAATGTCATGTCGATTAATATGTAGTAATTTGTAATTGGTTTGCAGCGGTCACATTGAGCCCAGGTCCAGTAAGTAAATAATGTTTTAGATAGGGTGGAAATTGAGGTCAGTATTTGTTAAATTAAAAACAAAAGAATAATTCAAATTTGATTAAAAAAAAAAATTAAAAAAAAATGTTATGTTAATGTAAAAATTTTGGTAAATGCAGTAAATTTGTTTTGTAAAGGCCAAAGGTTATCAGCTTCTCCGAGTAAAAAAATTTTGAGGGCAAAATTAATAAGAGGGGGGAGGAATGTTGGCAAGCCAACAGCAAGTTTAAAGTAAAACTTGGCCCTTTTAAATCTCCCGCCTAACAGCGGTTACAACGCGAAGCTGGTAACCTTTTGTATTTTGGCGCGCGGCGCGCGGGGCAGCCGAAGGGTCCCTTCGGTCATCTGCCGACGAGCAACCGACGGGCGGCCCGCCGGACGGGGCCGCACGGGGCTTTTCGGGTCCGGGCGCCGGTCAGTAGTAGTAGTAGTATTGCGGCGATACGAGTAAGAGCAATTTGTGAGCAAGAAGGACGCCCCTAGGACCTGGCCTGGGCTCTGGTGGCTGCTGTCGTCTATAATTTGTAAGTATTTAATTTAATTATATGTTCATATTTAATCTGCTTTGTTATCCCTTTGTCTGACCCTTTCACGAACACTCCACGTGCAAAGCTATAAATTCACACACAAAAGTTCTGTTTTTTAAGCGGTCTCAGCACCGCTTCTAGCGCTACGTCGGCTGGGGCGGGGAGCGTGTCGTCGTCATCGTCGACGGTCGTCGTTCGGGATGGCTTCGGGATGGTCGTCCTTTCGGGATGGTCGTCCGTTCGGGATGGTCGTCACTGTGACGTCACGCCTCCCCCCTCCACGCTCTGTCCCCACTCGTCTAGTCTGTTCGTGTGTCGTGTTCGTTGCTCGGCCCGGCTCGGCCCGACCCGGCTCCCCCCGGCCCGGCTTGGCTCCGGTTACGAAAAATGTCAGGAACCACAAAATATCAGGTCTGATATGTAGGTTTTGAAGTTGTTTCGAGATTATGTGAAGCATAAACTAATGTGGTCTGTCCGATGTCAGCTAGTTTTTGTACAATCAGGACCTTGCCCCGAATGGCGGAGCGTAGTGGAAACCATAACAAAGCACCATAACCCATTATGTAACTAGTTTAAATCTAGTTTTATATTCAATTCTAGCATAACTTTCAGGGGCGCCCATCTGTTCTGAGCACGGTAGGGCAAACCTCAAGTCGACCCCCCCTTTTAAAATTTAACCCCCCTCTTATTTTTCAACCCCCCTTTTTTCAAACTTTTTTTTTTTTTTTACAATGTCGCGTTTTATTTTCATCCAGACCTTAACCCTTGCCCCTTCTTTTTCTAAAATCAAAAAAATCATTACCATTACCATTAGGATTGTAGATTGTACAAATGAAATGTGAGTACATAGTACATATGCTTGGCAGCGCACGGGGGGTGGGGAGCGCGAGACGAGACGCCGCCCAGGCTGCCTGCTTGATGTTAGCGTAGAAAAAGAATTTTCGATATTAAAATACAGGTAGTACAGAAAAGTTGCCTTTTGAGATGAGGTATTGAGTACCTGTCCCGTGAACACAAGAAGAGCAAAAACTCTGGAAGTGCCCTTATATTTTCGAGAAAAGGGGCATATTTATTTTGTCGGTCAGTGGTTTTTTGGTACTTTAGAGTGGAATATAGCCAGAAATCTCAAGTTTGCTTGAAAATCCGCCAAATAAGCAAAGATTCTAATGCCACTTCCGGAGTTCTTGTTCTTTTAATTTGTACGAGACAGGAAGTCTATTCAGGGGCAAAAATTATTTTGAAATCGGACAATATTTTCCGATCGTGCTACGCGTTTAAAGTTAAGCATTAGCCTTGGCATTAGCTCTTATGGGAAAAATCGGCAAAAACCATCAAAAAGTGAAAATCGATAATTTAGGCTCTGTATCTAATGTTTATTTGAAAATCTGTTTTCAGAAATGCAATCTACGCCAAAACAGGTATTCAGTGATGTATCGCACTTGATATCGCAATCCATGGAGTAAGCGGTAAGATGCAAAATTATATGACTTTTGTGCAATTTCAAGCGATTTTGGCTGAAATTGACACCTGGCCGGGAGTGAACCCCTCACTATACTGTCAAGTGTGAGTGTGACACATCACTGGAAGGCTTTATTGGCGTAGATTGTAGATTGCATTTCTGAAAACAGATTTCCGAAAAGGAAAAAAAAAAAAATAATCTAATCTGTATCTAATAGATACAGAGCCTAAACAAGGTAGACGCACGTTAAAACCGTGAAAAGCTGAGCTAAAAGTGCGTCTACCTTGGCCTGCGGCGCGCTAATGTTAACAGTTAATAATACAGATTTCGATTAGTCGATTATCACTAAGTTGTTTGCTCAAACCAAGTTACGATGGCAACACTGATGTTTCCACATCTCACGTCTCTCATCTCACATCACGGCTCGCCCCGGCCGCCCCATGGCGCATGCTGACAGGGCTGAGCATTTAAATTTAAATTTAAATTTGAATTTAAATTTAGCTGAGCCAATTATCTATTTTCACTTTTTGATGGTTTTTGCCGATTTTTCCCATAAGGGCTAATGCATATCTTTGAACGTGTTGCGCGATCGGGAGATACCGTCGGATTTCAAAATAATTTTTTTCCCTAAATTCGTCATCCCAAAAGGCAACTTTTACGCACTGCCTGCATTTCAATATGCTAAAATCCCTTTTTCTTTACGCTACCCTCTACTGCCCGCCCGGGCCTGCACTAGGCGTGGCAGCCGGCGGCCGGGGCCTCGCTAAACCCAAGTCACTGTAGCCTCATAAAAATTAGTGAAACTGAACTAAAATTAATAACTACTAAAATGTTTAATCTGGTGGCACCGGCAAGCCATGGTGGTAGAGAGGGTGAGGGTGTGCAACTTTGACTTTAAATCTCACAATATAAACTGGGCGCCAGGCACTTAACAGTGCCGTCAAAGAAAAAGGCTACTTGATTTTAACACCAGATAAACAACTAAAATTAATAATAATCTAAGCCAACTTTAATAAAACTTTACAACGTCAATACAGACAATGCCAAAACAGGTGCTCATAACAAGTGGATCAACTCAGATACCAAAAGCAAACTCATTACAATATGCTGCTCAATCAACTCATGAAACCAACGTAAAACTTGATTGTAACTTTCAATACTAAGACTAGACATAAAAATTTGAATGAGGGCCCTTTATACACATAAGCTCAAATAGTCCAAATAAGAAGCAAAATCTCAAAATCCTCAAACTCAATACGGAAGCACCCGGGCAAGAATTTTCCAATACCACGGGGATAGAGATGGGCGATATGGTATCGATATATCACAATATCGATATTTTTATTGCGATATATCGATATTTCCTATCGATATGAAGCCTGGCGATAATCGTTTGTATCGATATTAAAACCCTTATATCGTGAAAGATATCGAAGGAAAATTACTGTTTGAAATTTGGAAAACTAGGGGATGAATCGACGGCACTTGGCCGCTTTGCACGTGTGCACAGCGTCTGGCCTGGTCTCTGGCTAGCAACGGACTGGTGGTAGAGCCGAGAGATGGCGGTCGGGTCGCAGCCGAAGCGAGCCGAGGCGTTGTGTTTATTAATTATTTTTGATAATATTTTGATAAATGGTCCTTTTTTTTAAAAATATGTTTTTTATTACCAAAAAGCTTTTTTCGCCGCTGCCTTAACTTTTTATCGATATTTGTCCGATATTTGCCATATCGATATATTCATCGTCGATATATCGATACACGATATATCGCAGAAATCAGATATCGATATTTTTCATATCGATACTTTTGCATTTGATACCCATCTCTACACGGGGACCTAAATAGTCTAAATAAAGACCAAAAACAGAACCTTAGTACAATCAGTACCACACATCATATCAAATGACTTAAAACTAAATTATGCGTAGGATCTTCAAGGAAGAATTCATAAAATCAAACTCCATCATAATAATCCAAGTAGATGGCCCTAAAAGACAAGGAGTGTGTGAAACACGTGTGGGTACCATGGGGAACATAACCCCTAAAAGACAATAACATTGGATAAAAATATGACATAGCCACACCGACACTCACCGAGGAACAAGCGGTAATACCGACAAGGTGTAAATAACATGGAGAAGCTCGGGCCAGCGAGCCAGTGTGAGTGAAAAACCAAATACAATTCCAACCGTACGCGGCCGAAGCACGCCCCGGGGAAGATGAACAACACTACCTCACATCACGACTGAACCCCAGACTGGGCGCGAGTCAGAACTTATACTATGTTTACACCGCGGCCGCTAGCTCGCGCTAACTTCCCCCACCACGAGTTGGCGGTGCTAGCGCACGGTGTAAACGGGTCGGAGCTAGCGTTCGCTGGCGGGTTCTTGGAGGCCGCCAGCCAACGCTAGCCACGGTGTAAACGGGCCGACCCGAGCTATCTCAGAGCTAGCCCCGAGGCGGAGGTTTTAATTCATAGTTATTCCATATTACAGAAGTTTTGTGTTAGTGTGACACTTCTCCATTATATAACTTTCCCTTAACTTTGAACGAGATATGTTTGTTTTCGTTGAAATCAGTCTTATTTTACCAAAAACATATAAAAAGTACTACTTTCTTTAAATATCATATTGAATATTGGTTTATCGTTAAAGAAACAATTTGTGTAACATATAGTTAAATATTACACATCTAGTGACATCGAAGCGTGCCCCGAAAAAGTACTAATTTTCTGAAATACCTCATTTAATTTTTCAGAGATTTGGAAGATCGCGCTCTAAGCATCTCCCCCTCTCCACTAGATAGTGCCCATGTAAACGCACCGCGATAGCAGGCGCTAACGCTAGCTCGAGCTAGCGGCCCGCGGTGTAAACATAGTATTAAATATCCTACGGGAGGTGGTGGGTATGAAAAATTCTGCGGACAGAGCCGAGAATATGAGAAGTAACGTGGCCAGGTGGGAGAGGTGGGAGATTCAAAGTAGAGACCAAGTGACGTCACAAAGTGATCGTTAAGGGAGAGTGGGGCAGTGTGTAACGGATTTTGGAATTTGGTTATTTCAGTCAAACTATGCAGACATTTTGGGAAAAATAAAGATAAAATGTTAGATTGGACCTTTACCGAGGCTGGAAGTTGCCCGAATGGATTACTGAGCGCATTGTGTATGACCTAGAGCTTGTTGAATGAAGGTCTGCATTTGTAACACACTGCCCCGCCCCGGGGCAGTGTGTAACGACAGTGGGGCAGTGTGTAACAAAGGGGATGATTGAGATCAGAAGACAGCTAGAAAGGGAGGAAACAGCTTCTGCTTGCTTCCTTTGGTCATGAGACGAGGGACTATGGATAAGCATCAGACCGGGCTGGGACCCCCGTCTTATGAAATATGCAGCCCGATTTAGTTCATTTCCAGTGCTACTTTCCCATCGCTAGTGGGCTCGTTGGAAAGAGGAGGGTTCATAGTATCCCCAAAATTCAAAAAATGTTCGACTTTCGCGCCTCCCTTGGAGCCAGGGCGCGTTCTCGCCGCCAGCGCTCCCACTCGGCAGAGCGCGGGACCGGCTGGCCACCGCCACCCTTAACAGTTTCAAAGCGTTCCTTTGATATTTCGTAAAATATAGCATTTTACGCAACTATAAGTCCTTTTTAGGCAAGAATAAGGCAGGAAATATTTTTTGCGACAATATTTTACCGGTCCGACACATTTATTCGTGATTTGCGAAGATGTCCCGCGAGGGTTAAGGGACGACCGCAGACGACATCAGCCTGGCGCCGAACAACAAGTGGTCTGGCTGGTTATTTAGCAAAGGTAAGATGTTTTACGGTACGATTCACACAAATAATGATTGATAATCGTAAATGAGTCATTAAACCACCGACTTTTAACAAGTTTTTGTACCTCAACCCTCTGGCGAGCGAATTTTGCCTTTCGAACGAGAACCATAACCTTCTAACCTACACAAACATGCTTCTATATCCATGTTTTTTTTTCGATCTGCAGATGTCTGTCGACGGAGATGCAGGCGAGCATATTCCAGAGGATGATGAAGGAGAATATCTTCCTGAAAATGATAGCGTATTTGCGGATATCAGTTTAAATCCAATTGATACCAGCATTGAGAGCATATTGGATGACAGTTTTTCCTCTGTTCTCTCTTCGACTCCTGCTGCGAAAGTGAAGGCTTCAAAGAAAGGGCACAAGAAGTCACCTGCGAGGCGTCCCCTGGACAAGTCTTTGCCACAGAGTTCATCACCCGGACCTTCCACTCGCAGTCAGTCCATAGATACAGTTCCTGTGGTAACTTCTCAAAGCCCTGGCTCAAGGCAGTCCGCAAGATGTGCTACGCCGCAGCCCACTTCTTCTCCTAGGCCAACAACTCGAAGCCAGAGTAGAGTTGCTTCTCCTCAACCTGCGTCTCCCAGCAGTGTTTTGACACGCTCAGCAAGAAGTATAACTCCACAACCCGCTTCATCACCCAGGCCAGCAACTCGTAGTCAGACGAGGGCTGCTTCTCCTCTGCCAGCATGCCCTGGTCCAGCAGCAATAGTGCAAGAGGTACACAGAAAACCCTTGCAAATTGTGATAAAAGCATGAAATTTGGAACAGAGCTTCCTAAGACCATTTAGAAACTTTTGGCCCGAATCCCATTTCGAGCACTTCGTGTGGAGGCTGGATATTGAACAGTTTTTGAACACATTGAACAAAATACGTATATGTGGTATTTGCCGTGGAAATGGGCCACGAATGAGTCGCCTGCCTCAGATGTCGCACCACAGGGACATGTTTGTACTCCAGCAAGGTCAGCAACGCGGTAAAACACCCCCTGTCCCACATACGTTCAAGATTTGAACACTTTTTGAACACTTTGTGCAAGTTGTGCCGGAATGTCGTATAGGGTGTCGTTTCCGACTAACTTGACCTCGCTGATGCCGATTCCATCGTCAGATGTCGGTACTTTGGCCTCGGTGATCTTCCAGAAGGGTAGCAACGGTAAAGCCACTGCGGGTTGCCTACCTCTCAGGCGATTTTAACTAGAAAATGTTGCGTTTTGGAGGTAAAAACCAGGGACTAAATTTCTTTTACATATCAAAATCTAATCTGTAACGGACACTGCTGCCGGACAATCCGGACCATCTGCGGTGCTCTAGGCTTTATTATATTTTATCATATAATTATATTTATTGTATTATCTGGTGTTTTTACCCTTGCCCTTGCAAACTTTGTATTCTGCGCAGCACGGCAAATTCGCTTCTCTGCGGCTGCAGGTATGTGTCTCGCACCCCTTTTTGCAGCCTCACATGACTGTCAGCTCTCTGCACTTACCCAATAGACCGGGAATGGCAATCCACATAGGCACCCTCTTCTAATTTCTACAGTTGGTGGCGGAGGCGCTTGAGGTTTCTTGTCCAAAGCCTTAGGTGGCGTGCCTGGTACAGGGTTCGAAGACTGTGTTGCATAAAACTACCCCCTAAGAGAGAAATGAAGAATAGCGAGCAGTTGCGTGAGAAAACCAAGTCCTTACTTGCAGCATGAACCATTTTTAAACACGGGCGTAGGAAATGTTCCGCGATTGGGGGTGCACTGGTAAAACAAGTGTTTAGTTCTATACATCATTGGTGTTTAGTTCCATAATGTTCTAAAACTACACACCAGCTGGTGTGTAGAACTAAACATTTGTTTTACCGTGCCCCAGTCCGCCCTCCCACCCCGAACCTTTCACATGTTCGTGAATTTTGAGGAAGAAAGAACAATTTCTTCTCCCCTAAACGTGTTGGTAGGTGGGCAAAGCAAAGCATTTTAGAGTCAGTCCAGATCGCAAGCAAAGCACACTAAAAAGGAAAGAAGACAAAGAATTGTTATAAGAGCTAATATCAGCAAATATGGCAACAGCTGATCGAGGGGGAAATAACCGGTGAATTAGGTGTACAAATTTCGTGAATTGGCTGTGAATTGGCTTGAATTGGCTTTGAATTGGCTTGAATTGCCTATGAATTGGACTGAATTAGTGTGTGAATTGGCTGGAATTGGGTTTGAACTGGCATGAATTGGGTTTGGACTGGCTTGAATTGGCTTGAATTGAATTGAAATGAGATTTGAATTAGGTTGAATTGGCTTAAATTTGTGTGAATTGGACTGAATTTGTTGAATATGTGGTGTACACTAAAGTCCGAGGTTATTTCCCCCTCGCAGCTGATAATATTACCTCTCCCAGCTAACTTTTGCCTGATAAAGCTACCATCGTTTGATATACCAGATCATATGCGTTTACCAGCTCAGGCAAAAAATTAGCTAAGGCAGCTAATATTTCACCTATTGCCTATCCAGCTACTACTTTTGTTCCGTGCAAGCTCGAAAGAAGAGGGTTCACGAGGGAAAAGTAGTCAATACTTCATTCGGAGCAAAATTGCGTCTTCCCTAGGGACAACAAAACTGGTTTCGGGTGATAGCGCATTTCAGAGCCTTTAATTTACCCGCTGTCGTATGCGTAAGCAATACATCGCAAGCGAAGCGAGCGCGATTTTTTCTTTTTTTTTCCTTTTTTATTTATTTATTTATTTATTTATTTATTATTATTCTTTTTTTTTCTCAACGAAGTTGCATTATCTGTTAGAATGAAAAACTGTGCATCCTAAATAGGAAAGGACAATTTTGTCTCCAGAAATGTTGAGATTTTGTGCACATCACCAGATTGGGACAAATTTGTCAAATTTTCTATGACAACTTGTCCAAGTTTAGATACGAATTGAACCCTTAAATGTGAACGAATTGTCCCAAGCAGGTGATGTGCACAAAATCTCATTATTTTTGGGGACAAAATTGTCCTTAATTTTTATTTAGTGTGTAGCTTCCCGAAGACCAACAAAAAGTATAATTCCCACCACAACCCATGAGAACGAGAAGTACTGCTCGTGTTTTGGGACCACTTGCCCATGGGATAAACAAAGGAAGGACTTAATGCCTTTCTAGGTGGGTGAAATTTTAATGCATTTGCAAAGGCAAGACATTGTCCATTGTACAAAGGCATGAAAATTTTACACCTTTGGGCAGTTTTAACGCCTTTGCAGGGGTGCTAATTTTTAATACCTTTGTAAAGGCATTAAACCCTTCGAGTCCTACCTTTGTTTTTCCAGTGCCCTAGCCGTGCATTAGCAAAAGGTGTGCGCTGGCTCAGAAATCCCTACCAGATTCTAAGGGGTGACGGGGTGCTCCGAGCACCCTCTGCACCCTACTTCGTACGCCCCTGTAAATCACTTGAGACGTCGCAGGATAGTACTGTGTATAGCTGAATACCTGCAATAGTTGAATGAATAGGTATGATGTGGTGTCGCAGCCAGTAAATGTGTGAAATCCTGGGAGTGCCTCGCATTTCTCATACCAAGCGCGGAACACACTAAATGGTAAAGGACAATTTTATCCCAAAAAATGTTGAGATTTTGTGCACATCACCTCGTTGGGACAAGTTGTTCTTGTTCACATTTAAGTTTTGAATAGGTTAGATTTTGATATGTAAAAGAAATTTAGTCCCTGGTTTTTACCTCCAAAACGCAACATTTTCTAGTTAAAATCGCCTGAGAGGTAGGCAACCCGCAGTGGCTTTACCGTTGCTACCCTTTCGGAGGGTCACCGAGGCCAAAGTACCGACTTTACTCACGATGGAATCGGCATCAGCGAGGTCAAGTTAGTCGGAAACGACACCCTATACGACATTCCGGCACAACTTGCACAAAGTGTTCAAAAAGTGTTCAAATCTTGAACGTATGTGGCACAGGGGGTGTTTTACCGTGTTGCTTACCTTGGTGGACCCCACACGTATCCATGTGCTGCGACTTCTGAGCTGAAGGAATATTTCGTGGCTCATTTTAATTAAAAATGCCGCCCATACGTATTCTGTTCAATGCGTTCAAAAGGTGTTCAATATCTAGCCTCCACACGAAGTGCTCGAAATGGGATTCGGGCCAAAAGTTTCTAAATGGTCTAAGGAAGCTCTGTTCCAAATTTCATGCTTTTATCACAATTTGCAAGGTTTTTACGATATTGCCAGTGAACCTCTTGCACTACAAGGCCTCTCACAAGGAGTGACTCATCAGCACCACAGCCACGCACCTCAGTCACACCACTTCCGCAGCGACAGCCAGCTGGTGCTCCTCGCTTCCCTACGAAGCTAAAGTGTCCTGTTTGCCCAGCTTTACTTGCAAATGAAACAACACTTGCTGCTCACAAAAAAAGGCATGCTTTGAAAAGTGAGTGCCTTACAAGTTTATTTACCTATTTATAAAAATTGTAAACGTGGATTAGTTTTTTTATTTGGTTGTGTAACTTTTTGTTTACTTCCAGGGGCATTTACAAGAGCTGCTACACGGGAAGAATTTATAGAGGCTCAGCCTGTTCTCATTAACCAGGCTCTTGATAAAATTCGAGAAGAACCTTGCATAGGCAGTACTGCTGGAGCAGTTAATAATTTTTCTCAAGTTGTACAGTCTACATTCAACAATCTGGATGAGGATCACCAACGATTGTTTGACTTTCTGGGTGACCATTTCTATGACATTTTGAGTAATCATAGTTCGATATTTTCCTCAACCCTGCAATATACTTTCTTAGTTGGTGTCAACAAACTTCTAAATTCTAGTGAGTTTAGAAATAAATTAAGATCATTAATTCTTGGACTAGAAATAGCTAGCCCCCCACCCAGTGTTGAAGTGTTAAATGTATTTGTAAGTAATTTTGTGATGCAGCTCAATTATTGTGTAATCATTTTTTATGTTAAAAAAATTCATGGTTTCACTGCAACTCAGGAAGTCAGAAAGAAGAGGTCCAATGACTCTTTAGACTCCACAGACTTTCTTCAGCTTTCATATCACATAGGTGGTTCCATAGTGTCTGGTTATTTATATAAGGGCCAAAAATACAAGTCGACGTCATGGAAATCTTTTGTTTCAGTTCTGCGCTACAAATTCTTACGCGTTCAAGCTGTAGGCAATGCCTGTGCTGATGAAGTTAGCAAATTTACAGAGTCAAAAGATAGAGGCGGTTTAAAGCACATTAGCCAGGAAGCCTTAGATTTTTTTGTTGTGATATTCGATTTGTTGATGTCACTGGAAGGTGCAGATGGCTCATTGCCTGCAAATGTCATTGATGACCATGTTTTAAAAGACGATGTTATTCTCTGTTTGTGGGATAGTTTAGTTGGAAGTGAATTAGAGGAGGATGTATCCGTGGACTTCTTAGAGAGAATAGCAAATACTTGCAAAAATGTGGTAATGAAAGGTATTATGAAAAGGAAACTAAACAATTACTTAAAGAAAGCTGTGTCAGCACTTCCTCTGCGTTCCCGGTTGGCATAGAATGTGTCAACAGATCTATAACTATATAGACTATGAAAAAAAATATTTGTTGTGTTCAATTTAAAAAAAAAATGTAAGCTGTATGCAATGTTAATTTTAAATTTAGAAGAACATTTCGTGTGATATAGTGATAAGTTGTGATTGTTCTCTAGTCTTTCGGCTTGTCACAAGTTTATGTCGTTCTTAGCTGGTCTTAGCTGACTTATGTGTTTTGTTACTCTTTTATAGTAATTAAAAAAATTGTAAACATGCAGTATAAACATGTAATGTTTATTTAATGCAAACATATTTTCAACCCACACAATTTACATCAAAAGTTTTACTGAAAATAGATTTTGAACTGAACCTTAACAGTGACATCAAATGTCCTTTTATTTTAAAGAAGGTACAAAGCAGTAGAAACAGTCACATTGATACCGTTGTAAATATTGTCTGTTCTTATTTTTTTCCACATCTAGGTCTTTTAGGGAGACGTTCATCTGACCAAGTTACATCTGAATCACCCTCAGCGGTTACATTTCCTCTTTTTTTCTTAATACCAAGATCTCTCTGTAAAGCTATAGGGACCATTTTACTCTCAAACTGGGAGGCGTTAGGATGTCTGCTGCCTCCTCCCCCTCCTCTTTGCTTACTGAAGTGCTGCTCAAGGGGATCTTGAGAGAAGCACCGAGCCATTAAAAATTTTCCTCCAATGTGTTCAGGATTAAGGAAATATTTCACAGCTGAAATGAACCCTCTAATAGTTATTTCTATTCCAGTTATAGTCTGGTGTGATAACATACATTTGTCTTTGGTTGATGAATCCAGACTAGTGCTGCCATCAACTTGAGCTTTCCAATCTTTAAGGTATTTTAAAAATGTATTTTCAAGCCAATGAAAACGAGGATCATCCACAGATTCATATGGTGCTAGATCTGGTTTTAACAAACGCCTGGATTGTGAGCTGTGAGCTCCATTTAATACACCAAAAAACTTATCACAAAGTCTAATAAATCTAATGGTTTCTCCAGTGCCCTCCCAGTTCTGAGTTTCCAGATCACTTGCCACTGTACTGCTTAAAACCTGGGCAGCATAACGGACTCTCATTCTTGAAAATGGATTAGGAAAGACATTTTGAGGATTTAATTTATATGACTTTCTGAAGTTACTATCTTTGTAGGTCATGTACAAACGTACAATAGTTTTCCACTCAATTTTCTCGCCATTGATTTGCATAAGCCTTGTCTTTTTTGCACCCTCCCCAGAGTTATAAAAGCAATTCCTAATTGTTTTTAAGAGATGACAAACATCCGATAAAAAAAAATTGGCCTTAGTTCTGGTGAACAGAAATTTAAGGTGTCAAAAACAATATTAGAATCAGTACTACTGAGAGGGACATGCATTAAAAAAAAGGCCCTGTTAACAGAATAACCATCACAAATTAAAGCTAAAATTTTAATTCCAGCTTTCTCACAAATGTTTATAACCTCCCATGATCTCTTGTACAACATTTCTTTGGTGAGAACTTTGCAAGGAAAGGCAGCAATTACACATTTAATATCTGTTGCAATGCCCTTGACCATATAAGCAAGCATTTCTGTGGCTAACTGTGGTTCACTTAAAATTGCTTCTTTACCTTCAACATATTTTTCAAACACTTCCATTTCCTTATCAATTTCATCTAAATATGTAACTCCCACCAAAGAGCCGTCAGAGCTTCTAAAAACTAAATTCTGTGAAATATGCATTCCATCACATAAAAGATTATGGTAATGTTTGAATGGCTCTTCAAATTTTTTAACACTATCATGCACAAGTCCAACAAGGCCAGGATTGATACCATCAGTAGCTTTGATTGCATGGGAGTAGTCAAACAAAGTGCGAGCACAGGGCAACTTAATAACACCCGACTCCCTCAAAGTCTCATAAGCAGCATTTGAAACCATGTGAAGATGCAAAGCAAACCTGATCATTGCAGGGTGCCAACGATGTGCCCTTGCATCTGATTTATTGGATGCAGTCCATTGTTCATTCAGAAACATCTGCTGATTTTGTGATAATTTAGAAGATGATAGCACACTGGAGAAATATTCACTCAGGTCTTCGTCAATATTACAGCCTTCAGCTTCCAAAATTTGTTTACAGCGGCTTCTTAACCAGGCTAGTTGTTTATCTTTTTTGCGAATAGCCTCACTCTGCGATTTAAGTTTAGCACTTGCTTGCTGTTTGGTAAGATATTTATTATTCACAGTAGCATCAGCTGATGGCGATAATAGGAATTCCTTTCTCTTGCATATACTTCTCAAAAGTAAAGTACAACTCTTGCATCTCTTGGCTCGTCCCCACTCAACTAATCTGTGACAAGATAAACTGCGGAATGTCTCTTGATAGCTTTCTTCCTTGTAAGGGTTTAAGTCAATGTAACCTGCACTGCTAATTTCACTCCACACTTCACGTGTTTCTACATCATTTGCACCAACACACACATCAAATTGCTTACACTTTTTAACTAACATCACACAGAAATCACAATACTGTTCAAAACATTCCTCTCTAAACTGCACTGAAGGCTTGGAGGGCAATTCGAAAAGTTTCTGGTAGGATGGTAGAAGCACGCAGTGAACTGATATTAAAACATTACCACCGAAAGAAACAAAAACTTCTCGTTGTATTGCTTTGGGAAATCTTGAGGAGAGGAAAAGGAAATGAAATCCAGTTTGGTCCACTATAGTTGTCCAGTTGGGTGGTAGCCTAGAATTCATTGCTTGCAGTCCTTGATTAATGAAAGGGAGTGGCGGATTCAAGTCTGGGGGAGCAGAAACACCATCAACATCTGCAGGTTCAAGTGAACAGTCTACACTAGATCCAGGACGTGAAAAAGCTGAAGAGGGTCTCGAGTCTGGTGTGGGAGATAGTACAGATGATTCAGAATCCAAATCAGTAGAAACTGCAATAGACTCATGCCCTTCCATATCAGTGCTGATAGATTCATGTGTTGAGCCATGAATTGAACTTTCCACCTACCAAACACACACAAGAAAAAGAAAACAAACATTAATGTGGTACAATGCGCTGAAAATACTCCTACACTAATCACTAAACACACATACAAACTTACTGAGGTGTCAGATAAAGGCTGGACTGAAGAAGATGATCCGTCAGAATCGTTCCCACAAGTTTCTATTATGTAGTCTCTCCTCTCCTAATAGAATTACAATTTGTAAAAAATTATGAAATACTAACAGAAAATTGAAATAAAACGAAAGGGAAAAATTTTACCTCATCATCTGAAAAGATGCACTCTGCCAGATCCCTGGTAAGCTGTTTGGCTACAGCGGGTTGGCTAGAATTGTACCTTCCTCTAGATTTCGGCTTGTGAACTTGCTTTTTCTTCGCAACTTTCTTCCTGCCAGCTTTTTTCCGTGCAGGTTGCTGTGGCTTGTCCATCACAGGCTCATTAGAATCAGACATCTGCAGATCGAAAAAAAAACATGGATATAGAAGCATGTTTGTGTAGGTTAGAAGGTTATGGTTCTCGTTCGAAAGGCAAAATTCGCTCGCCAGAGGGTTGAGGTACAAAAACTTGTTAAAAGTCGGTGGTTTAATGACTCATTTACGATTATCAATCATTATTTGTCGACGCATTCACGCAACAACGGCGGATCTGTGGAGAACACGTGAACAAAGGCGGATCTGTTTAGGACGCGTGAACAAAGGCGTATCTGCTTTTTGAGAATTTCTGCATGTCTATCTTTGGAGGCCTCTTTCTCCTCGTGGTAAAGTCGGATCATTCCGGACAATATCTCATTGCACTCTGCATTGAGCCTGAAATAAAACGATAACGCTTTTGAAACGATCCGACGTCACCACGAGGAGTAAGAGGCCTCCAAAGATTGGCATGCAGAAATTCTCAAAAAGCAGATACGCCCTTATTCACGCGTCCTAAACAGATCCGCCTTTGTTCACGTGTTCTCCACAGATCCGCCGTTGTTGCACGGATGCGTCGTTGTGTGAATCGTACCGTAAAACATCTTACCTTTGCTAAATAACCAGCCAGACCACTTGTTGTTCGGCGCCAGGCTGATGTCGTCTGCGGTCGTCCCTTAACCCTCGCGGGACATCTTCGCAAATCACGAATAAATGTGTCGGACCGGTAAAATATTGTCGCAAAAAATATTTCCTGCCTTATTCTTGCCTAAAAAGGACTTACAGTTGCGTAAAATGCTATATTTTACGAAATATCAAAGGAACGCTTTGAAACTGTTAAAGGTGGCGGTGGCCAGCCGGTCCCGCGCTCTGCCGAGTGGGAGCGCTGGCGGCGAGAACGCGCCCTGGCTCCAAGGGAGGCGCGAAAGTCGAACATTTTTTGAATTTTGGGGATACTATGAACCCTCCTCTTTCCAACGAGCCCACTAGCGATGGGAAAGTAGCACTGGAAATGAACTAAATCGGGCTGCATATTTCATAAGACGGGGGTCCCAGCCCGGTCTGATGCTTATCCATAGTCCCTCGTCTCATGCTTTGGTCGCTGCTGATTTGTTAGTAGTATTTTTCAACAAAATTAATTTTGTGTTAATGGAATTTTCCTGCAAATAGTAAGCTTTTAATCAAAAATGGAAAAGCATAACAATTATTTTGTATATTTTGTGAATATTAACTAAAAACGGACAAAACTGCTTTAATGAGACTGTTGGAGCATATGCATGTCACTGACATAACCAACTAAGATCATTCGTATTGTTACAAACTGCCCCAGAGTTTTCTGTTACCATCTGTTACACAGTGCCCCAAGGTACACTGCCTTGTAAGTGGCCTCGTACGGCGAGAAACTTCGAGGTTCTGTTAGCGGCAACAACCATTTTGCAAGTGTAAAGCTACATGCTTCAAAAAAAAATATATTTTGGGTGTAGTTTGTAACCAATAGACCTCAACCCAAAAAGATTATGTCGTAAAAGTACGAAAATTACCTGAAAACCGGGTTATTCTAACTTTGCCCAAGAGAGGACTAGTACCAGGAGCGGGCTCGGGCAGCCAAGCCCGGGGTGCACTGTGCCACTGTGCACAGATTTGATGGAAAACAGTTGTTCTGATTACAGAAGCAACTAAGTTAAACTTGTAGACTAGGGTTCAATATACAAGCTTGAAACTATGCATTGACATAAATCGGTCGGGTTAAAAATACAATGCTACTCAAAAATCTCCTTCGGTCGTATGTCGATGTGTCGACCATCCGCATTGTTCGACTGTCCGCCGCTCGCAGCGCTGGTTGTACTGTTTCGTCTGCTTCTGCTCTGCGTGTTTACCTTCGCTTACCTAAGGCCTGAGCCGGCAGCCTATTGACTTATATTAAACTTTTTCACCTTGAAGAGAGTTGGAATAGATTTTAAATTCATTGCAACGGAAATCTGAAAGTCGTTTAGTTTTTTATTTCAATGAAGTTTTGGTCATTTTGAGTATTCCTTAGACACACCGAGCTTGGTTTGTGGAGTGTGTATCCCATCGGAGCTGTTGTGACCTACCTACTGCGCACTGAATATTTACGTTTGCGGCCTTAAAACTCTTTTCCACGGCGTCAAATTGATTCGATCAGCTGCATTAGACCTTTCGCTTCAAAAAGAGTGGTCACAAAGTTTCGCGTGACCTGTGATTTGGGCGGTGTGCTGTACACATTAGGAAGAGGTAACCTATCTGTCTGTCTGACTTAATAAACTGTTTTCGTGTTTACGTCTCTATTGATGAATTTAATGCCTTTTTATACAGTGCCATGAGAAGAAAACCAGGTACCAAATCCCGAGCCAAGAGATTTTATCCCCCTAGGCGCACGAAAGCTCGTCGGGAGAAAGATAAATGCACTCCTCCAGAAGAATGTGTGAGTGACCACAGGTGTTTTTTTCTGCTAGTTTTAGGTTCTTTATCTAACATCTTACTGATTTCCCGTTTTATTCTACAGATTGATGGAAAAGTGTCCCCCAACAAATCAAATCCAGTTGCTTGTTTCTCTCAAAGTGCTAATCCTGGAGGAACATCTTTGATAGTCGGGCAAGAGACACAATCTTTTCCGCGTTAGTAATTTAGGAATAAAGATTACTTTTGACAACTAAATTAGAAAATAATTGTACCGATAATTTTTTCCTCACATGCTTTTAGAATCATCACCCAGTAGCAAAGACATTTTGAGAGTGAGGAAGGAAAATGTTGAGCAGGGCAAGTCAACAGAGTCACCAAATTCAACCTCTTCTGTTCTATCGCTCAGATACCAAAATACTGTGGTTGAAGTCCCAGCTGCATCCTTGCTTCCAGTTGAATCCGTATCTGTAAAGGACAAACCTGTAGAAGACATTGAAGTTTTCCTAACCAATGCTGATTCAAGTATTTCTCACCAAAGTCAAGCTACTGAGTTAGTTGTAAGTGGAGTTCTTGTCCCTCTAATTTTCAGTAAAAGGGAAAATGCCGTACTAATTGCCAATTCTTTTTACAGCAGCTTTCACTTGACACCATCCCTAAAGAAGAGTTCATATTTGTGGAAAACCAAGACTGTCAACAAGTAGTGCTTCATTCTGATATTTCCCTGGTGGAAGCATCTTGTGATGTTATTTGTGCGGAGTCCCCATCTGACAATGCAGGCACTGATCAAGACATAGAAAATAAGCAGCCCCCTACAGCCAACAGTATTGTGGCTGTGCCAGCATCGGTAAGAAGAAATTAAAAGAACATTGTTTTTCCTCATAGTTTGTGGAACTACCTGAGGAAGGCTAAATTTTTTTTTTTCTCTTGGACAGGACTTGAATTTTTCTCAACTGTGGCAACAAGTGGAGACATATGTCGTGAGTTCCAAAGAACTCCCATCACACTGGCAAACAAAGGTGGAAAATAATTGTTTCTATCTAATGGGAATGAGCAGAGGGCTCAATAAAGTTGTACAGCGGTCAATAGCAGTCAAGCATGACAGAGCAGTGACGGTGCTTGTCCATGGTAAATTTGTACCTGCAGATCATACACAATTCTGGGAGAAATTACCTCCTATTGTATCATCAACACCAAGAGTTATTAGCGCTGTAATAATTATGATTTTTAAAGAACTCAGAAATTGGTACACTTGCATTGGTATACCAGATGAACCCTTCTCAGATAAGTATCGCAACTGCTTGGCTGAAGAAGGCTTCGATGATTTTAGATTTAAAAAGACCTTGAGGTCAACTGCTTGCCTCCTCCTTGTTCGTATTAATGCCAAGCGTTGCATAATGTGCGCAAAACTCCTTCGTGCCATCACAAATATTAAGAATCGTAAGGCAAAGCTTAGAACTGGTACACCCAAAAAAAAAAAAGCCTGACTGTTCATTAAGCACACCAGAAGCCAAGGCCAGAACAGAGAGACTGCGAAAAAGTAACAGAAATTTGAAGCTTAGAAATATGAGACTGTCCAATGCAATGGCAGCTATTGATAGAGATGGCATTGATCTTGATCCTGGTCTTTCCGAGTGTTTAACTGGGGCCTTAAAGGATACAAAGCTGACTGACTTCCAAAGAATACTTATTGAATCACAAGAAAAATATGCATCATTAAAGGACAAAAGATCCATAAGGTGGCATCCAGCCATGATTCGGTTTGCACTTAATATAAAGTGCATTTCAAGCAAAGGATATAACATACTTAAGAGGTATATAGAATTACCAGATGAGCGCACCTTGTTTGACTATTCTCATGCTGTTAAAACTGAGGAGGGTATAGTCCCACATTTTGTAGAAAGTGCACTAAAGGAAATGGACCCTTCTGACCCGCACAGCAAGTATTTTATCCTTTCTTTTGATGAGATGTATATTTCACAGAACCTGATTTATTCAAAAGAAACTGGAGCCATGGTAGGATATTGTAAGCTAAATGAAGTTGAGAAGGAAATGAGGGAGCTGGAACAGGCACTCTCTGATGGCTGCATTGATCCCACACCTCCCATGGCTAAAGCTATGCTTACCTTCATGGTCAGGGGTGTTTTCAGTTCAATTAAGCAAGTGGTTGCTTCATTTGGTACTAACAGTCTAAATAAGGATGTTTTATTCCAGCATCATTGGGATGTTGTAGAATATTTAGAGATATGTGGTATGCAGATATGTGGCTGTGTTAGTGATGGTGCCAGTGTTAATCGTAGTTTCATTGCTATGCATAAGCCTGTGACTCGGACTGCTTCAGGTGTCATATTCGACACCTACAATATTTACTCATGGCCACGTCGCATATACCATTTCTTTGCTGATTTGCCTCATCTATTGAAAACTTTAAGAAATAATTTTGCATCTAAGACAAAGAAACTGACTATAAATAATCAGGAAATGTCATGGCGTCTTATCCAGTGGTTGTATGAAGATGCAGTGCAGAATGATCTTCAGAAGTCATTTAAATTAAATGCGCAATGTGTGTTTTTGAATTCCTATTCCCAAATGAAGGTGAGCTATGCTGCAAGGGTTTTCAGTCGAACAGTAGCCAATGATTTAGAAAGTAGATGTTTGCCAAACACATCTGAAGTAATTAATTTCATTAGAAAAGTTAATGATTTTTTTGAGATATTGAATGGGTGTTATTTTACAGAGGCAACTGTTAAGAAAAATGAAAACCTTGCACCATATACTAGTGCCTCTGATGCAAGGTTAGGGGTGCTTGATGATTTTCTGGAATATTTATGTAAATGGAAAAGACAGGTTTCAAATCTGAGTGTATCACCAGAAGAGAAGAAGAAAATGTTCATCAGTGACCAAACATTCATTGGCATTGAGATGACTATTCGTTCTTTTAAATCATTCATCAGTACTATGCTTCCAGTGACAGATGGACAGCAAGCTATGGTACCCACCTCAAGTGAGTCAGTGCAAGAGAAAGTGAAACCACGATATATTATGGCCCGAGTTGTGAATCAGGATAAGTTGGAAAAGTACTTTGGTCAACAGAGAGCCCGCCATGGGGGAAGCAAACATCCAGATCAGGCTCAATTTTTAGCCCGCCCTTCTGCTTTGAAAAAGCTTCAGAGCGGGCTTATGCAATCGATCTGGTGTCTGTCTGTCTGTCTGTCTGTCTGTCTGTCTGTTTGTCTGTCTGTCTGTCTGTTCCACTCGAAGGAGTTGAGCTAGAGAGTTGAAATTTTTAGGGTATCTTAAGGGTCACTCCTGGACACCGAAACGCCTGGTGCAAATCCTGCCAACCCTCATTAAGGCACTGAAAAAAATTATTAAAGTTTTCACGGAATAAACGAAAAAAAAAAAATCAACTTTTTCCAACCCCGTCGACCCGTACCTCTCCGGAAGCGTCTTTTCGCGCTCAGTTCAATGGTGCACACCCTTTTACGAAAAAAATGGACCCAGCTCGCGACTACACTGTAAAAAGCACCCGTAATTGGTCCAGTTTTCAACTTTTCTCAACCCCGTCGACCCGTACCTCCCCGGAAGCGTCTTTTCGC
Source organism: Frankliniella fusca (assembly GCA_029379305.1). Taxonomy (NCBI): domain Eukaryota; kingdom Metazoa; phylum Arthropoda; class Insecta; order Thysanoptera; family Thripidae; genus Frankliniella; species Frankliniella fusca. The sequence continues at coordinate 148,420 of JAHWGI010000811.1, read as the reverse complement.
GTCCAGTTCAATGGCGCCCACCGTTTTTCGATAAAAAGGACCCAACTCGCGACTACACTGTAAAAAGCACCCAAAATTGACCCACTTTTCAACTTTTACGAACCCCATCGACCCGCACCTCTCTAGAACCGTCTTTTCGAGCGCAATTCAGTGGTGCCAACCGTTTTTCAATTTTTAGTGTTGCCAATCGTCAAAACTCAAACATTTCGATTATTTTCGACATTTCTCGATATTTTCCGATGTTTTTCGATATTTTCGACATTTTTCGTTGTTTTTCGATATTGTTCGACATTTGCGATATTTTTCGACATTTTCAATAATTTTCGATATTTTTCGATATTTGTCGATATTTTTCGATAATTTTCGATAATTTTTGACATTTTTGATAATTTTCGATGTTTTTTGATATTTTTCGACATTGTTGCCATATTCCGACATATTTTGATATTTGTAAACATTTTTGACAATTTTTGATATTCTTTGACATTTTTCGACATTATCCCTCATTTTTCGATATTTTTCGATGTTTTTCGACATTTTCCATATTGTTCGATATATCTCAACATTTTTAAGATATTTCGAGATTTTTCGACTTTTTTGACGTATTTCTACATATTTCGAAAATTTTCGACATATTTCGACAGTTTTTGAAATTTTCGACACCCCTCGACGCATATATCGTTAAAATCGTTTCGACTAGCGTAATTCAGTTTTGCCAACTGCTGCCAAATAAAGTCCGAGTTCGACCGTTCCATCTGAGGCCGAACTCACGAATTTCGACATTTTTCGAGATTTCTGACTCCCCTTTTTTGCCAAATAACTGACCGTTTAGTCACTACCGGCACGTTTTCAAAGCAGAAGGGAGGGCTGTAGTTTCGGTGGTTCACCGTTACAAACTGCCTCTTTCCGAAGAGAATGCCTTTACGGGCCGCAGGCCCGATCATTTACAAGCTAAGAGGACGTTCTGTGTGACTTAGGGGTCGGGCCGAAGGCCCGACCGAACGCCGCCGGCAGGCCAAGCAGGCACGCCCCCTGCCGAACGGAGTTGCCAGCGTAGCAAAGCGGAGCTGGCAACGACGTTTGGTGGAAGGGCGGGCCTGCTTGTTCAGTGCAGCTAACACAATGTATGTGATGAATGAAGTTGCTGGGTATAATGTGAGAGGGAGTAACACAGAAAAAGAGTTAGAGTCCGTTCCTTGCATTAGTACCCCTGTACCTAAACGCACCAAGGTTGCAAGGGGTTTGAAATTTACCACTCCCCATTGAGTCAATTTATGGTGAGAGTATGATAAAGGTGTGATTAATTACAACATTGGTGAGATTTCTGTTGTCATATTTTTATTTCATACTGCCATGAGTTTCATTTTAAGCATGGTGCTGCTCAAATAATTTAAATAAATATTTCAAATATATGTATATATACTGTATATATAAACAAATTATATGTTAACAAAAATATATTAATAAACCACATCTCTCTACTTAAATATCTTTTAAAGTGAGTCCTCTGTTGTTCTCCCTTCTTTACTTATACTAGCAGACCGTGCCTAAAAAAATATTTTTAATATAAATAGAATCATATGTCAAAAAACAAATATCAATAAATCACATCTCTCTTCTTGAATATCTAATGAATTTGGAAGAGTCCTCTTTTGTTTGACCTATTTTACTTACAGACTCTGCTCAAATGAATTTTTCTAATATACAAACAAATCCTATGTGAACAAAAATATATTTATTATTTACATTTCTCTACTTGAATATCTCATGACTTTTAAAGTGAGTCCTCTGTTGTTTCACGTCCTTTACTTAAACTAGCAGACCCTGCCATTTGCGCCCTCAACGCTTGAGCGATAAAACCTTTCTTATGTACAGTGCTCCTCCTCCTCTTGATAACTGCCTTCGCCCATGTGCTCAGAAATAATTTTGTTGCAAGGTCCATAATAAATTGTGAATCAGTTCCTTCAACTAAGTCACTATAAGCTACACTATCCCACCTGAAAAGCCCTTCAGCATTTCTATTAATTATATTTATTATAGAATTCACATCAAGAGAGCCATCAGGTTCCTCCGCTCCTTTTGCTACCTCGGCTAAATACAAAAAAAAATTAAGCGCCTCATCAGATACATACAAAAGACTGCCCCTGTCCTGCATTTTGGTCCATGCCTCCAGATCAGCATGAGGGCCAGTTCCATCATCATCCTTCAGAAATTTACTATTAATAACACTTACAACTGCAGCCCACTTGTCATACTTCTTGCTCAGTGGTTGTGCCCTTCTCAATATTCTACGAACCACTGAGCCTGCAACATAATGAACGCATTGCTTGAAGTGCCGTTCATGTTGCACTGACCTAACTTGTGCCATAGGGGCATTAATACTTAACTTAGATTTTAAAAATTTCATAATATATGCAACTAATTTAACTAGTAATTTTCTAGAAAAGCCTGTAGCAAAAATTACAACATTTTCTTCACACATCCCCTCAAACAAACTGCTTACCATATCTACAAAATTAGTACTATTTAAAAAGCTATTTGATCCGGACAAAAATTTTGAAAAGATTTCTGATGGGAGTGGTACATCCTTACTTGAACTCCTGGGGGAATAGGAGCCACTCGGCATGCAGTTGCAGATGTGCCAGGCACAGTCCTTAACAAATAACTTGAAGCGATGGTCATCCCTCTGCAGGAAATCTTCGGCGATCGCTCTTAAGTTAAGTCCATATCCAGCAGGAGGCATTTTTTCAATCCATTCACGGAGCACTTCCATTGAAAACTCCTCTGCTTTCTCCCTCACAGAATCTACTGCTGGGAGGCCACTAATCAATAATCCTGGAAAAGCAGAGAAAAATCAGCCAATCCATCCCACAACACAGATATCACACAATCCCAACTCTGAGACAATTTTAAAATCCACTCAATTTACCTTCCATTTTGTGCACAGACTGATGGTTCTTGTATGTTTGTAAAGTCTTGTAAATCCTTCCACATTTCATACAAGAAATTTCAGGCTGCTGCGTTGGTTTCGGTCCCCCACGCTTTGCCTTCTTTGGTGGAGGGGCGGAGGGAAGTGCCACCTGCTCAGGGGCGGGAGGATCATCCTCATTCCCTGCCTCTAGCAGCTCACTCTCGTCACCAAAACCCGATGGGATGGCGTAATCCCACTCCCTAGAAAACTCACTACGCAGCACTTCATCGTCCAAAAAATCAAAACTTTCACTATCCATATCCGCACAACGCACAACATAACACGCGACACACAGCAAAGCTCTCATCAATGGGATGCACCCGTACAGTATGAGTGCGAGGACTGCAATGAGAGGCGAGAGGCCCCCCATCTCACCCATTCCCTCTCCTTCAGGTACCCTCCCCACCCCACCCCAGCCAAAGGGCAGTTTGGCGACACCGGGCGACACCCCTATATCCCCGGTTCCTGGACTGACGACCGACCCAAGTCCGCCCGCGTCCCCGTCCCGGAATGGACCCAACGGGCCTTTCCCCGTAGCTATCCTCATTGTTTCTCTCTGCGTTGGCTTCCTCTATGGGGCCCTGGGCCCCAGCGGCCCCGCCGGCGTGTCGCCGAGGGGATTAGCCGATGCTGGCGATTCACCCCAACAGCACGACCCGCGGCCGTCCGCTGCGGGGTCTGGGGCCCCGCCTCCAGCCTCCAATAAAGTCCGGCCAGCGGCGGCACCCATTGACTAATTAGCCGGGCCAGGGGGAGGTTGAGGCAAGCTGCCTTTTCTCCAGGAACTGGGGCGTGCGGGGCGTGCAGGGCGTGCGACTCGCCGAGGGGCACCGAGGGGCGAGGAGGTACCCCCTAGTACTTCTTGGAAGTCTAGGTGGAAGCATGTTGCAGCCGGCCCGAAGTCTCGACGAAAACGACAGCGTCCAGTCCCCCTCCGCCTCTACCCTCTCACCCCACCTCCATCTCCCACCCTCTCCCTTCCCACTTTTGTTCCGTCGTAGCTGATAGCTTCAAACTTAAGTTGGAACTCTTGAACGGCTGAACCTGACTGCTTCGTATATTTCATACTTCCCGCGCGCGCCGACGCTAGCGCTCGCGGCGAACGCCGGAATAATGGGGATGACCGACACATCGACATACGGCCGGCCCCGAGCCCGCTCCTGGTAACTGGTCCTCTCTTGGTTTACCACCATGACACCTTCTCGACCATGGCTATCTCGATTGCAAATGAACTAAGTCAACCAGAAGATATAATATGCACATTCAGATTCGGTTTCGGACGCGCCATATTTGAATTACGGACCTCTGTTACACACTGCCCCTGTTACACACTGCCCCACTCTCCCTTACATCACTCGGGCTTCGACAGAGCTCAGTCCACTCCATCTCCATCTCTACTCTGTATGTGTTTTCATTTACGCCCATTAAGTTATTTGGCCCTTCCTTCCCATTTCTTCTCCTCTCTTTCTTTCTTTGTTTCTTTCTTCTCCTCTCCTTTCCCTTTTCCTCTTTCCCCTTTCCCTCCTCTTCCCCCCCTTTTTCCTTTCCTCTACCCCCCCTTTTATTTTTACGGTAGGGCAATTGCCCTACCGTAAACCATAGATGGGCGCCCATGATAACTTTGTTAAAAAAATGGTGTGTATTAGGGCTGCACATACATTCGGATCATTTTAAATAATGTTTTACGCCCGAAAATGTGAATTATTTGGAAAGCCCTTTCTGCTTTGTTATGGTTCCCACTACGCTCGCCAACCGGGGCAAGGTCCTCATACTGGGCCCATTACTATCACTCATTTGTAGTAATTTTATTTCATCTCCCTATCTCTTAAATAATAAAGAACCTTGTTTAGAATACACAAGTTTGAGTGCAGGCAGCAGAATTAGTGAAACTGATATCATTTGATAGGTATCATTTATTATACACTTGGTGACGGCAAACCGTGGATTTAATATAAATCATGTACTCTTACCGAAACTATTGATGCTGCTGTACTCAGATGTTTTATAAATCCTGAGGGTAATATAGAGAACCATTTTAAAACAAAAAATGTCAGGAACTACAAAATATCAGGTCTGATATGTAGGTTTTGAAGTTGTATTGAGATTATGTGAAGCATAAACTAATGTGGTCTGTCCGATGTCAGCTAGTTTTTGTACAATACTGGGCCCATCACTATCACTCATTTGTAGTAATTTTATTTCATCTCCCTATCTCTTAAATAATAAAGAACCTTGTTTAGAATACACAAGTTTGGGTGCAGGCAGCAGAATTAGTGAAACTGATATCATTTGATAGGTATCATTTATTATACACTTGGTGACGGCAAACCGTGGATTTAATATATATCATATATTCTCACCGAAACTATTGATGCTGCTGTACTCAGATGTTTTATACATCCTGAGGGTAATATAGAGAACCATTTTTAGCAATATTAAAGGACTGAAAGATTCAAATTGAAATTTCATTCAGATCATGTGAAGCATAGAATACAGTGTTCGGTCGAATGCCAGCTAGTGTGTTTTGTATAATAATGGTCCGATTACTGATTTGATGCAAATTTATTTCTTCTCCGTATTCTAAATAATAAAGTACCTTTTGTTTAAAATACACAAATTTGGGTGCAAGCTGCAGAATTACTTAAATTGATATCATTTGATAGGTATTAGTTTCAACTAGGAAAATGGTGGAGATGACTCCAGCTGTATTTATTCTTACAGGGAAAGCCGTCAAAAAGACACTACGCAGCTCAAGTAACTTTAATTTTTATTTACAGAAATCCAGATTACTCAAAAGTCACACTCGAAACTGACAATTTTCAAAAAAAAAATTACGTCTGCTAAATGGGGAAAACTTTTTACATAATTAGAATTTGTAACGTTGTACAACCTACTTTGACTGACGCTAGTTTAACTGTTTAACTAAACTTTGGCAGTCTCAAGTATCGAACCACAATTTACACCCACTAGAATTACGTATGTGAATATATTTGTCGTAAACCTTTTCGTTGGTTCATTTTAAGGATTCTGAGACCGCTTCGATACATTTTGATGTATTGGAATGTTTTTTTCATTTATTCGGAGTTGTAGCTAGGCAAATTTAGTCAGCGAGACAATTGCTCCCGTCTCGCATTTTTGGTAAATTTTAGTAAATTATTTCGGCCAAACGACACAATACAACATAAAATTTTGCCTCTACAACAGTACAACAGAGGGCGAGGGCTTAGGAAGACTATCAAAGAAAAATGGGTGCTAGGAATTTATGATACGGAGAAGAAGCTTGGGGTTGTATGGTACGTTGTCAAACGGGACAGAGCCAACCTTATCCCCCTTATCAGGCAATATGTGAAACAGGGAAGCATCATCTGGACCGATGGCTGGGCAGCATACAAAGGACTAGATAAGTTTGGTTACACCCATCACACCGTCAACCACAGCAAAGAATTCAAGAGTGCTGATGGTACTTGCACAAATGGAGTGGAAGGGTACTGGTCGAGGCTAAAACAATTTTGCCACCATACTAATGTCCTCAAAAGTAAGTTGTTGGCTGAACATATTGATGAGTTTATGTATCGCCAACACTTTCAGAGGTACAGAATCATTTCAGTTTATGACCTTTATTTCACATATGCGTGAAAAATACCCAGTGGCCTAGTTGCATTCTGATTTTGATTATTTGTTTTCTTTGTTTATTATTTGTTTTTATTTTTATTATTTGTTTTGTTCCTTGTTAAATCATTTACTTTCTACTACTTACAAAGGTGATTCCTTTAAGAAGTGTCACTTCACTTTCTTTTATTTTAAGAATTGACATATCTCTTTCTATTATTTAAGAGGGTGATTCCTTTGAAAAGTGCCATTTCTTTTTCTATTATTTAGAAGGGTGATTCATTTGTGATGTGATATTTTACATTTTTTTGTGTAGAAGGGTGATTCCTTTCAAAAGTCCTATTTTAATTTGCTATTTTATTAACTGACTAGTCACTGGAAGACAATTCAATGTAAATTTCCCTTCTATTGTAACTGAAGGAGGTACGGAAACAAAACAGTTCAGCATAAACTTCCTTTCTAATTTTGAAGAAAGTACAAAAACATAACAAATAAATAAAAATTTTCTTTCTAATAACTGAAGAAAGTACAAAAACATATAAAATAAATAAAAATTTTCTTTCTAATAACTGAAGTCAACTTGATGTAAAAATAAATTGAAAATACTAGTAGATATTTAAAGAATAAACCGTTCCTGACTAGAGATCTAAAGCGATAGTAAAAAACTGTTTTTTTTGAGTAAAAAACTCGGTAAAAAACAGTTTTTTACGTTACGATATTTCGGTTTTTTACTCCAAAAATACCGAAGTGCTGAGTTGAACCCCAATTTTTGGGGTATTTTTGTGACTTAATTTGGCTGACTTCCATTTCGACCATTTTGTAATGGCTTTTAAAAGTTTTCATTGTCAAAAGGACATACATTTATATGAGAGTAGGTTCTAGGGGTTGATACCAACTAAACCAGGTATAAGGATAATGTTTAGCCCCATAGACCCTACTTTGACCTAATGTTTTCTAATAAAAATTGGATTTTTTTTACAAAAAATATCTTAAAAATTTAGTTTGAGCAGCTTCCACATCACTAAATCTTTAAATTTTGAGCTCAAAATCAAGTACTAACAGCACACAACAACATATCAAAAAATTGTGACTGGTATTTTTAATGTAAGGAAAACGTTCCAGAAAGCGTTACCCAGAAATCATTTAAACACCTAAACTAGGCATCAGATCAGGCAAAAGTAATCAAAACCCATGTGATGACAACTGCTCTGACTTTCTATAATTACAACTTGTCTCTTTTAAGTACTATTTAGTAATATTAAGTATTGATTTTGAGCTCAAAATATAAAGATTTAGTGATGTGGACCCCCCTCCCCCCTCTCCATCCCTGCGCTCTCGGCAGCGGGAAGTTCAAATGATGAGCCAATAGCGCAAAACAGCCATCGAGCTTTTTAGAGCTTTCGAACAAAAACTTTTCGCAACAGAACTCATTAATTTGTCAGAGGAGTAACACCAGATCACGTCAAAAAAACAATTGAGAGAAAAAATATGATTTTCTATTATTTTTACGACGAAATAGCAAAAAAAACGTTTCTTACTGTTTTTTACCGGTTTTTACCTGGTATTTAACTGTTTTTTTACTTTTGGTCAAAAAAAACTGTTTTTTTTAGATCTCTATTCCTGACCAGGTCGAGGGAGTCCATTAAGATCTGCGAAGCAGCCCAAGTATCCATCCCATGCCCAATATCTAGATCTTCGTGTGTAGTCTTCAGTGGGATGGTTCCAATACACAAACAAATCTTGCATTTTCTTAATTTTTCTTTCGTCTCGCCCCAATACTCTTAAAAACTGGATGGTCTGGTACATGTTACTTCCATTGGCATAGCACAAACTTGCAATAAGAAGCCGGCTTCGATAATTCAAAGGACCCCAAAAGGCGCGGCGGTACGTGGCAGCCATTGGGCCCCAGGTGTGAGGGTCCCCAAGACTGTCCATGACTTCTTGCCAAGCTAAATACACGGGACACTTGGGCTTCGGTTTCGGTTTGGGCATTTTTGACGTCCACTGACTGACTCCGCCGCAACCAGTGTTTACATGGGATGGGGAAGGGGAGGGGGGCGTGGTAGATGCTGCAGTTGTCGTCGTAGTTAGGCTACTCACCGGTAGAGGGCGGTGGTCCAGGTGATATCCCAGCCATCTAACCTGTATTTTGGCCTGGCAATTAGTGAATTATAAAAGTGCTCAAATCGCGTTTTTCCACATCTCATTGTGTTCGCCGTGTCAAAATACCCCCAAAACCGAAGTTTCACGTCTCTGCGAAAAAAACTCTGATTTCAGTAAAACCCGACTATTACCCGTAGATGTAAGGTGTCGGTTCTTTCTTTTGCGCAGAGCTTTCCCCAAAGCAGTCAGGCTACTTGGTATCTTAGGATACCTTTCTAAGCGGGCTCTCCTCATTGCAGCCCTCAGGCTGTTATGGTAGTTGGCCATTTTGACCTCCCTAGAATATCTAAAGGGACAGCAAGAAAGCGACTGTCAAGACAAGAGCACAAAAGAAATACAGTTCTGTCCAGATGATAACGGATATGTATCTTCCACTCACCCTTCCCCCTCCTGCTCCACAATGTCCCTGAAAGAGCTGGGGTCTTTCGATCTGCACCTATCAAGTATTTTTTTCCTTAGCTCTCTCTTCTTTTTGAAAGAGCGGTCACCACCATGAGTATGAAGTGTGGTAACTTTGGCCACAGTACCGTCGGGGCAGCAAGATGCCCGCCCAGGGCACTTACCAGGTCCTTTGCGTAGCGTGAAGGCAAGACTAATTCTACCGCCACGCATTTTACGCATCTTGTGATAATAATAGCCATTGCTCGAAAAATATACCACGCTTCCTTGGCTAAAACCACCAAAAGTTTTAAACTATAAGAAACAAAAAGGGAGAGGCAAAATAGGTAAGTGAAAAGTAAGACCATTTCCATCCAAACGGCAGCGGCAGAATGAAGAGAACACAAACATACCCGCATATCGGATCACAAACATGGGGCTGCGTTGACGACAGGAAAAATAAGAAAACCTAGCTTTCGGACTCCAACTAGACAAGACTTAACCACTTAACGTTGGCTTCGCATTCTCAAAGTCTTCGCAGCCTTCGCAGAAGCAATAGACATAGACAAGGCTACGGCGCAGATGGCTTCAAATGTTATGATTTTCCAACAACAAAAGCATTATTAGTTTCTCATACCTTTCGTGTACGCTAGCAGATTTCAAATTCCATTACGGTCCAAACAACGTTTGCTTCACAGAATATATTTTATTCCAACTATTGGCGCAGAAGATTATGTAGAGTGACTGGCTATCTAAAATTTCTTTCAGTGCATGTGCGAGTCAATAGCTCCGCATTTATACATCCAAGCGTTACTGCAAATAGAAGTGTCGTTGAACCCTGTTATCGCTAGTGGGAAAGTTAGCATTGGTTAGGAGGCATCCCTACTCCTCGCATTTCGACTGCTTCCAGAGTTAAAATTGTCTGTTTTACTTGCTCAGCGGTTAAAGCTCTTCCTGTGGAATCGTAAGTATAAATTTCATCACGTCGTATTCTGCAAATTGGAATAGGGTATTTCACTTCGTTTAAACCGGATCCAAAGAAGAAAAGTATTGCTTCCTGATTTGTTTCCTCATTGACGCTGATTGGCTGATACCGTCGAAGTTCTCGGACCGACCGCCAGGTCTGCGATCGCCCTAGTGGCGTGCCCGAGAACTTCGTTGACGTAAGCCAATCGGCTTCAAGGAGGAAACAAATCAGGAAGCAGCACTTTTCTTCTTTGGATCCGGTTTGAATGGAGTGAAATACCCTATTGAGTGTAATCCAAACCTTTCCCTCCTCTCGGGGCTATGTGTCTCTCAGGAATGTCGGCTAGGGAGTTACAAAGCTCCCTTCGACGACACACTCGTTCTCCGGCCTGTGTGATGCCGTTTGCTTTCCCACGATATTTCCCTGTAAAGGAACACACTTGATGCTATTTTAAGATGATTCGGAATGATAAGAGGTTAGTTCCCCTTTTAGGGTCTGCCTGCTTTATTGCTCACTCTCCCTCAGATTTAATTTTGTTGTTTTCATGTTTTCAGGAATCTTCACCACATTCCTTGTGTTTCGAATCTCTCCTAATCCATGGCAGTTGTGAGAACAATAAAAGTGTCCATTCAAATGCAGGTCTGAAGTTTACGAGAAGTCTCAGCGTTTGAAACGTCAATACCTCACAAGTGAAAATGAAGGCAGTACAGTGATTGTGAATAGGTTTGTTAAGTGTTGTGATGGCATTTGTATTTGTGACATAGAACTGGGTGTTAAGAGAGATGCACGTAAAAATTTCACTAATTAAACTGTCTGTTTGGTGGTGGACTCAAGTAAAGCAAAATGAAGAAGATTGGCAATGTTTTTATTTGCTTGGGGGTGACAGCGAGCTGTGCTTCTAGCATTTTGCCTTGGGACGTCACTGTCAGCATCGACATTGGGTTTGAATATCAGTGTTCAAGATTTCCTTCCATCGGCCTTTGGCTTGGTCTTTGGGGTTACTAAAACATGAAGAAGAGAAGATGGGACCAGGGGTGAATGAGAGTATTTTGGTGTGAATGTAACTAAGTTTTTTTGTGCTTGTTGTCATTACTGCCTGTATGCGTGGGATACTGCAGAAAGATTTTCTCAAGGGAATCGTCAAGAAGTATGTGTTTCACCTGTCACTGTCATCGTCAACATCCTCAGGGGCTTCAAACCTGTTTGAGGAGCACTGGTCGACATTTCCTGCAACTATTCTTTTGGGTTCCATAGACGTCAAGCTGAAAAGAAGGAACAGGGGGGTGCTGGTGGTTTTGTGGTGTGAATGCAACTCGAATTTTTGTGCATGATGTTTATAACTGCTTGTATGCATGGGATATTCCATAGGGGATACAAGATAATCATCAAGAACTTTCGGGTATGGCTTCCTCTTTCACTGCCCCCAGCTGCATCCTTGCATCGGTCTCTTGGAAAAACGTCAAGCTCTGATGAGGGCACAGGTGGTGCTGCTTGTCTTAAGTGGGTGCAGCTTCTTTTCTCCGTAAGCAGCTTTCAACATTTGGTGGTCTTTTTTGTTGTCTTTTTTTATTACTATTTTATAATTTTTTCAATGTGGGGTTGGGGGTTGGGGTAGGTAGCAACAACTTGTCTTTTTCTTTTTCTTCTCTGAAGGTTGTTATCGTAACCTTTTTGCATGGAATTTTTCAGAGCGACTAATCATCAAGGTATGTCTTGCATTCCATCTTCATTGACAGTGTCAACAGTCAGAAGTGACAAAAAAGAAAAACTTTCAAAAATATTCCCAAGCGGTTTTTCGGTTTTTCAAAAACTTAGGGGCAAATTAAAAAGTCATTTCTGGTTATACTGTGGTTGGTCTCATTCTAATATTGGTTTTGCATATACATCCTGTCACAGTTGCTCTCTTCAGGGTACAATATTCTACCTCCCAGAGTCATGCCATGGTCAGTCTCAGCAATTGTTGCTTGTGGGTTTGAAGAGCTGTGCTGAAGTATTCCTGCCATCGGTCTTCTGGGTTCAAAATAAGCAAGCTTAAAAGGAGTAAAAGAGGGGTGGTATCAGTGTTCTTACGGTGCCAATGTATTTCTTTTGTTTAATTTTTATATTACCTTTTTTTTTCCTTTCATTTTTAATTTTGTCATTATTTGCTGTTGCCTGTTTGCATGGTACTTTTGCAAGTTAGTCATGAAGACCTATTTTATCACCTGCCACTTTCTTCCTCAACTTACTCAGCACCGACAAGTCTATCTGAAGAGCGGTTTCCAAAATTTCCTGGCATCGGTCCTTTGCGTTCAAGAGTATGAGATTGTGGGCTTACTTACTTATAGTAAAGTGGAATAAAATGCGATGGTGGTTAAAGTGAGCATGATAATTTTGGAATGTTTTCTGTTTCTGTTCCTGCTTTATTTACATTGTAATTCAACAATGACATGTAGATTTCATGTTAAATCTAGTTATGAAATGGAACAAGTGTTTCATTAACTCATTTGTATGCAAGGTTAGTAAGTTTTACATTTTTCAAAAAGTTCTGTTTTTACTACGTTATTTGTTTATTGTCATTGATTGTTGCTTTCTTTTCTTGCTGCAGACTTCTCATTGGTCAAATTGCTAGTGGCAGAAACTTTTATTTCCATTGGACCGACTTCCTGTGTCAGCTGGACTCTCGTCGACTGGCCTTAACAGGTAGATTGCCTGCCTGCTCTTGTGTGTTCAGCACATCTCAGTTTTGTTGTATAACTCTCATCTACATATTTCTATATGTCTCTTTTGTTGCTGTTTCTATTTATTTATTATTATTTTTATTTTTTTTTACTTTTTCAGAGAGCACAGTTTTGGGAATCACTGTATGGCCTTACACCATTCAAATTGAAGAGTAGGGTAGTGGTGTTACACACCCTATTGGAAGCCCAAAGTATTACCCAATGGCTGTACCAGTATACCTCTGCTCAGCAGAGATATATGTCATTCTGGAATCCATATAGGTAAATACTTTTCCTTTTCTTTCCAAGTTGCCTATTGTAAATTTTAATATCATTTTTGTTTTCCGGTTTTTTGTACTACTTTTCTTATTTGGATCTCATTTTTAGGTTGGCATTCCCTCTTGATAAGATATTTGACTGTAACTGATTTATTGCTGGCTAGGTACCTAGCTGGCAAGGTTTTCATATGCACTGGTTGGTTCTGCTATCAAGTACTTTCAGTGCAGTCTACTTTGATCTTCAAGAAGCATCATGACCATGGGCACAAAAATATTTTTTGTGTGTTGCTGCACCTTGGTAATTTTCACCATCTATAGTTTCTAACACTGCCTGTCACCATTTTTGTGCCGAAACCATGAAATATGTGCTACCCACCTTAAGACACATGTACTAACTTTCCTGTAATGGTCCTAAATCTCACACAATTCTCTGAATATTTGTTTGGAAAGGTTTTATCGGATTAAACCAAAAGGTACTGTTTTGATACTTTCTTGAATACTTTGTAATACATCCAACTCTTGTATTTAGTGTGTAAGAGCATACAGCTGTATTGGATGTGATTTTCAGTTATCCTCTTTTTCATTAATTTACTGTATGGTTTATTTTGGTTATTTACTTACTTTTGACCTGAGTGAATATAAAGTTGGTATAAGAAGTCACTTAAGCGCCAGGCCCCATCTCATCATAAATAATCCAAGTTGTACGTTCATGGATTATTGGTGACTGTTTTCTACATATATTTTACCAACCAACTTGTTTTTTGAGCAAGTACCTTTACCTTTCTATCCCTGGCAGCAACATCTTCAAAATCTGATGTAAACAAGTTGTAGTTTTCTGATTTGCCTAGCAAGTGTTAAACTGCATGAGTTAAAGGGAAACATAAGTCCCTTGAACAGTAACTCAACCAAACATGGGCTGAAAAGTGTCTATAACTGTATAGCTAGTACCTATAAAAACTTACCAATTGCACTTAGATCCCTGACCAAACCTGCTGTATTTAAAAGGGAGCTAAAAAGAAACTATGATATAAATAGGAATGTAGATGGCTTATTGTCATTTGTTTATAAATATTTACTATATATATTGTCCTTCTTTTGTATTCTTATAATAATAATAATTTGCTGCCATGCTTCAAGTGACTATTTAATGTTGCACTTCTGTATTCATCTATGGTATACGTATGAGGTATGTCCTTTGAGACACCCTAGTAACACACAACCGTCGCGCGGCTCACGCCTCGCCCACGCCGTCCGGGTGCCCAATAATTTTACGGCGTCTACAGAGCGTGTGCCGCCCACTGACCGCCTTGATTATGCTCGCTCGCCTTTAACGCAGCGTTGATGTCAATTTATCCGTTACTATTTCCCGAAAGACGTATACTCGTACAATGTCATGTCGATATCAGTCACCCGATGACGAAAAATTAATGACTCGGGTTCTCGCCGCAATGTCGCCGCGGCGTCAGCCGCCCGTACAGTAACGCCCCGGCAGCGTGGTAAGATGTGAATATTATCGAAGATTTTTGTATAACTCAAGGACATTGTTTTGGCGGTTGTTGGTTTACCGTGAGCATGGCATCATTATCTAGCTATAGTTACAAAGTTAACTTCAATTTCTAGAATTTAGTTAACGCGCCGTTAACTATCAGCGTTTATCGTGTAGGTCAAGTAGGCATGGAAGCTTCGGAGCTAGGTTTGTGGGTCCCTTGAAGGGACAGTAACGGGGCGTTAACGTCTGGGGGCCCTTGCGCATACGACAGCGAGGCGTTATTTTAAGAACAGCTGCCAATGTTTTTTGACGCTTCACATTATTTTAGCGTTAACGATTTCGCGTTTGTTATTGTCTGTTGAGTGCAGCGTGCAAGTCGCGTCATGGTAGAAAATGGCCAATTTTTAATCTGCATCGAGAACGCCCCGTCAGCGCACGAGTATCTCTCAAATACACACACGCTTTGCATTGGTGCGCAGCTCACCGGTTCGGCGAGACCTGCGATACGGACGTCCTGGCGTTAACCAGGCGAGAACTTTGGCGCTGGTACCGATCACACAATATTGAGGCCATAAAATCTTCGCGGTTGATTCTCGAAAAATACCTTCTAATAGCGCCACCATAATGCGATGGCTGTTACCGAAATCCGTTAACGCCTCATTCTTATTATGGCGTCAACGCCGGGGCGTTAATCGTACAAGAGTCAACAGTTAAGCACGGTGCGAGAGAGTCCGGACTTGGAATATTTCTGAGTAACGCCTCTCGGACCGCGGTAATCAACCGCATGAACTGACGCTCCCCATCGTCGCGGCGTTCCAATAGCAGGAACAGTGGCAATACGGCAGACCGGCCTGCCTGAAACAGGTCCCTTCAGAGGACTCGTACTCGTAGAGAAGCGCATGTGGCTCAGTTGGTTGAGGAGCAGGCTCTTAAGCTCAACATAGCATGTTCTAATCCGCACTAACTTTTTTTTCTTCTAAATTCGCTTTTTGCCCATTGACGCTGCGTTACCGATATTTTAGCGACATTCCGATTATCGCCAAGACGATGATGGGGCATCAGTCGTCCAGGGCTGCTGACTCCCGCCAGCTTGTAGCCGTTGTGTCATTTCGAGTATTGTAGCGATAATGCCCCACACTAACGCGGCGTGGGCGGCAGTCGCGGACGAGGCGTTAACGCGAACAACAATGTAGCGACGTAGGGAATCGACTCCTGGGCATCATTTTATTTTGTGCCATTTCGTATGACGCTGCGTCATCGCCGGCGTTAACGCCGCGTTAACGGGTGACGCCGCAGCGTCACCTGGGCGGCAGCCGGGCGGGAATCTCGTGTTACTAGGGTTGGCTCATCATTTGAACTTCCCGCTGCCGAGAGCGCGGGGATGAAGAGGGGGGAGGGGGTCCACATCACTAAATCTTTATATTTTGAGCTCAAAATCAATACTTAATAGTACTAAATAGTACTTAAAAGAGACAAGTTGTAATTATAGAAAGTCAGAGCAGTTGTCATCACATGGGTTTTGATTACTTTTGCCTGATCTGATGCCTAGTTTATGTGTTTAAATGATTTCTGGGTAACGCTTTCTGGAACGTTTTCCTTACATTAAAAATACCAGTCACAATTTTTTGATATGTTGTTGTGTGCTGTTAGTACTTGATTTTGAGCTCAAAATTTAAAGATTTAGTGATGTGGAAGTTGCTCAAACTAAATTTTTAAGATATTTTTTGTAAAAAAAATCCAATTTTTATTAGAAAACATTAGGTCAAAGTAGGGTCTATGGGGCTAAACATTATCCTTATACCTGGTTTAGTTGGTATCAACCCCTAGAACCTACTCTCATATAAATGTATGTCCTTTTGACAATGAAAACTTTTAAAAGCCATTACAAAATGGTCAAAATGGAAGTCAGCCAAATTAAGTCACAAAAATACCCCAAAAATTGGGGTTCAGCTCAGCACTTCGGTATTTTTGGAGTAAATAACCGAAATATCGTAAAGTAAACAAGCAGGCCCGCCCTTCCACCAAACGTCGTTGCCAGCTCCGCTTTGCTACGCTGGCAACTCCGTTCGGCAGGGGGCGTGCCTGCTTGGCCTGCCGGCGGCGTTCGGTCGGGCCTTCGGCCCGACCCCTAAGTCACACAGAACGTCCTCTTAGCTTGTAAATGATCGGGCCTGCGGCCCGTAAAGGCATTCTCTTCGGAAAGAGGCAGTTTGTAACGGTGAACCACCGAAACTACAGCCCTCCCTTCTGCTTTGAAAACGTGCCGGTAGTGACTAAACGGTCAGTTATTTGGCAAAAAAGGGGAGTCAGAAATCTCGAAAAATGTCGAAATTCGTGAGTTCGGCCTCAGATGGAACGGTCGAACTCGGACTTTATTTGGCAGCAGTTGGCAAAACTGAATTACGCTAGTCGAAACGATTTTAACGATATATGCGTCGAGGGGTGTCGAAAATTTCAAAAACTGTCGAAATATGTCGAAAATTTTCGAAATATGTAGAAATACGTCAAAAAAGTCGAAAAATCTCGAAATATCTTAAAAATGTTGAGATATATCGAACAATATGGAAAATGTCGAAAAACATCGAAAAATATCGAAAAATGAGGGATAATGTCGAAAAATGTCAAAGAATATCAAAAATTGTCAAAAATGTTTACAAATATCAAAATATGTCGGAATATGGCAACAATGTCGAAAAATATCAAAAAACATCGAAAATTATCAAAAATGTCAAAAATTATCGAAAATTATCGAAAAATATCGACAAATATCGAAAAATATCGAAAATTATTGAAAATGTCGAAAAATATCGCAAATGTCGAACAATATCGAAAAACAACGAAAAATGTCGAAAATATCGAAAAACATCGGAAAATATCGAGAAATGTCGAAAATAATCGAAATGTTTGAGTTTTGACGATTGGCAACACTAAAAATTGAAAAACGGTTGGCACCACTGAATTGCGCTCGAAAAGACGGTTCTAGAGAGGTGCGGGTCGATGGGGTTCGTAAAAGTTGAAAAGTGGGTCAATTTTGGGTGCTTTTTACAGTGTAGTCGCGAGTTGGGTCCTTTTTATTGAAAAACGGTGGGCGCCATTGAACTGGACGCGAAAAGACGCTTCCGGGGAGGTACGGGTCGACGGGGTTGAGAAAAGTTGAAAACTGGACCAATTACGGGTGCTTTTTACAGTGTAGTCGCGAGCTGGGTCCATTTTTTCGTAAAAGGGTGTGCACCATTGAACTGAGCGCGAAAAGACGCTTCCGGAGAGGTACGGGTCGACGGGGTTGGAAAAAGTTGATTTTTTTTTTGTTTATTCCGTGAAAACTTTAATAATTTTTTTCAGTGCCTTAATGAGGGTTGGCAGGATTTGCACCAGGCGTTTCGGTGTCCAGGAGTGACCCTTAAGATACCCTAAAAATTTCAACTCTCTAGCTCAACTCCTTCGAGTGGAACAGACAGACAGACAGACAGACAAACAGACAGACAGACAGACAGACAGACAGACACCAGATCGATTGCATAAGCCCGCTCTGAAGCTTTTTCAAAGCAGAAGGGCGGGCTAAAAACTGTTTTTTACCGAGTTTTTTACTCAAAAAAACAGTTTTTTACTATCGCTTTAGATCTCTAGGCTTGAGGTGTATGGACTAGTGGCAAGCACTACTTTGGGTGTATGGACTAATGGCTAGCATGGCTTTGGGTGTATGGACTTATGGCAAGCACTGCTTTGGGTGTATGGACTAATGGCTAGCATGGCTTTGGGTGTATGGACTAATGGCTGGCATGGCTTTGGGTGTATGAACTAACGGCAAGCAATGCTCTCGGTGTATAGACTTACGGCAAGCTATGCCCACTGTGTATGAAGCTACGGCATCGGGATTCCCGCCACATTTTTCAAAAAGTTCTGTTTTTACTACGTTATTTGTTTATTGTCATTGATTGTTGCTTTCTTTTCTTGCTGCAGACTTCTCATTGGTCAAATTGCTAGTGGCAGAAACTTTTATTTCCATTGGACCGACTTCCTGTGTCAGCTGGACTCTCGTCGACTGGCCTTAACAGGTAGATTGCCTGCCTGCTCTTGTGTGTTCAGCACATCTCAGTTTTGTTGTATAACTCTCATCTACATATTTCTATATGTCTCTTTTGTTGCTGTTTCTATTTATTTATTATTATTTTTATTTTTTTTTACTTTTTCAGAGAGCACAGTTTTGGGAATCACTGTATGGCCTTACACCATTCAAATTGAAGAGTAGGGTAGTGGTGTTACACACCCTATTGGAAGCCCAAAGTATTACCCAATGGCTGTACCAGTATACCTCTGCTCAGCAGAGATATATGTCATTCTGGAATCCATATAGGTAAATACTTTTCCTTTTCTTTCCAAGTTGCCTATTGTAAATTTTAATATCATTTTTGTTTTCCGGTTTTTTGTACTACTTTTCTTATTTGGATCTCATTTTTAGGTTGGCATTCCCTCTTGATAAGATATTTGACTGTAACTGATTTATTGCTGGCTAGGTACCTAGCTGGCAAGGTTTTCATATGCACTGGTTGGTTCTGCTATCAAGTACTTTCAGTGCAGTCTACTTTGATCTTCAAGAAGCATCATGACCATGGGCACAAAAATATTTTTTGTGTGTTGCTGCACCTTGGTAATTTTCACCATCTATAGTTTCTAACACTGCCTGTCACCATTTTTGTGCCGAAACCATGAAATATGTGCTACCCACCTTAAGACACATGTACTAACTTTCCTGTAATGGTCCTAAATCTCACACAATTCTCTGAATATTTGTTTGGAAAGGTTTTATCGGATTAAACCAAAAGGTACTGTTTTGATACTTTCTTGAATACTTTGTAATACATCCAACTCTTGTATTTAGTGTGTAAGAGCATACAGCTGTATTGGATGTGATTTTCAGTTATCCTCTTTTTCATTAATTTATTGTATGGTTTATTTTGGTTATTTACTTACTTTTGACCTGAGTGAATATAAAGTTGGTATAAGAAGTCACTTAAGCGCCAGGCCCCATCTCATCATAAATAATCCAAGTTGTACGTTCATGGATTATTGGTGACTGTTTTCTACATATATTTTACCAACCAACTTGTTTTTTGAGCAAGTACCTTTACCTTTCTATCCCTGGCAGCAATGTCTTCAAAATCTGATGTAAACAAGTTGTAGTTTTCTGATTTGCCTAGCAAGTGTTAAACTGCATGAGTTAAAGGGAAACATAAGTCCCTTGAACAGTAACTCAACCAAACATGGGCTGAAAAGTGTCTATAACTGTATAGCTAGTGCCTATAAAAACTTACCAATTGCACTTAGATCCCTGACCAAACCTGCTGTATTTAAAAGGGAGCTAAAAAGAAACTATGATATAAATAGGAATGTAGATGGCTTATTGTCATTTGTTTATAAATATTTACTATATATATTGTCCTTCTTTTGTATTCTTATAATAATAATAATTTGCTGCCATGCTTCAAGTGACTATTTAATGTTGCACTTCTGTATTCATCTATGGTATACGTATGAGGTATGTCCTTTGAGACATGTAAAGTTTCTGTTCTGGGTACTGCTCAGCTATTTGGAATTTTTAGAATTTGAACATGAGTTGTGTAATTGACTGTAGTTATTTTCTCTCTCTCTCTCTCTCTCTCTCTCTCTCTCTCTCTCTCTCTCTCTCTCTCTCTCTCTCTCTCTCTCTCTCTCTCTCTCTCAATATTTTGTGAATTCATGAGACTCATGGTGTACTTGTTAATACATTTGTTACGCTGATCACTGTTTTCCAGACTTCAGAATCATTGTACCATACAGCACTATCTGAATCCATGTTTTTGCTCCATCCTTTGGCACTTTTTTCTGCAACTCATATATGTTGCCTTTCTGAGATTCCAATGTTTTTGTTAGAATTCAGTTACAATTGCCACCCCAATTAAATTTAATCCAAAATTATCCCACTCCCACTTCTGTGAGCTACCACCTCTGCTCTCCCTGGCGGTACGCTGTCTAAAGCCCAGCCCAGTCTGCCTAACGACAATCACGATTTATACTACATGTCGCTCGTCCCTAAATCAAAACACGCACGCTGCAGCGACTCTAGTGAAACCACGTACCGCCGCACGACCCTAGTGAAACCACGTATCGCCGCGCGACTCCAGAGAAACCACGTATCGCATTTTTCGGCCATTTTTTGAGAACTATTGGATTCAGAGAAAAATTTTGAATCGAATAGTGTAGGTTTTAAAATTTACACAAAAAATGAGATACGTGGTTTGACTGGAGTCACGCAACGATACGTGGTTTCACTAGGGTCGCGCGGCGGTACGTGGTTTCACTAGAGTCGCTGCAGCGTGCGTGTTTTGATTTAGGGACGAGCGATGTCTACTATGCACAACTTTATAGACTGAGAAGTAGTAAAAACTTCTTAGATCACATCACACATATGACCTCAGTTTTTTGAAATTTAATTTGCCCCCTCCCCTCTACCACCACGGCGGCCCAGCAGCCTGACCCTGCCCCCGGGCGGCCAGTAACTTGTGAGGCGCGAGGCGACTTCGAGTCGACGGTCGTCAGGTCCTTGGAAGTGCACTACTCCACCGCAGGGCTACTCGTGCGGCCGGCCGCGCCTGGCGGGGCAGGGCGGGGAAGCGCGTGAGGTGCTTGTTCTGATCCACGACGGCTAAGGTCTGCTCGTGAGGTCGGCCGTGCCTGGCGGGGCGGGGAAACGCGTGAGGTGCTTGTTCTGAACCACGACGGCTAAGGTCTGCTCGCGCGGCGGCCCGGCCGGCTGCGCCTGGCGGGGCGGGGCGGGGAAGCGCGTGAGGTGCTTGTTCTGAACCACGACGGCTAAGGTCTGCTCGTGCGGCGGGGCGGGGCGGGGAAGCGCGTGAGGTGCTTGTTCTATCCGATTAAGGATCGCTTTCGCGAGAGCGCCGAGAGCGCCGAGAGCGTGGAGAGGGAGTGGGGGGGGGGGGGGGGGCGGGGCGCGGGGCGGCGGGGCGGCGGGGCTGGCGGCCGCGCATGCGCTTCTTTCTTCTTCCTTCTGTTCTTCGCGCTCCTCGAGACATCTCGTTTGTCGTATGTTATTTGTTTGTGTTTATGGTCATCTGCTGCTGCTGATCCTGGAAGTTGAAAGAAAGTGAAAATGGCAAACAACGAGGAAGCAGTAATACAAGCCGCAGGTATTGCCGTCATGATATTGGAGGAGGAAGAAGAGGAGCTGCAGCATGCTTTACTTGTATTAGCTCAGATAGCTGTCCGGGAAATTATGGAGCTTGAAGAGCCATGGATAGATGCAGATGACTTAACCCATCCTTCGCCGGTAGAAGTGAAGTGAAGTTTTGTAACGCTTACTGAAAAGAATGATTGCAGGAGCACTTGAGGCCTCGTGGATTTATGTCAATGTGAATATCAACGAGTATCATCTCTTTCCTGACCCAGTGTTCAAGATACATTTTAGGATGTCACGGGGAGTTTTTAAGGTATGTGGTCCTTGTGTGGTGTGAGTGTTTGGATCCAGCACAGCTTTCTTGCTGAACATTACGTTTTTTATTTCAGATTCTTGTTCAAACGGTGGGTAACCACCTCAGAAGTAAAGGGAGGCTAAGAAGAGTGAGGACACCATTGCAAGACATTCTTTTAATGGTTGTCTGGATCATGGCAACCCCTGACTCCTTTAGGAGTGTGGCGCTGAGGTTTGGTCGCAGACCAAGTACCCTCTGGGATTTCTATTCCTATGTGGTGGAGGCTCTACGGGAAGTGGCCAAAGATTACATTAAATGGCCTTCTGAAGAAGAGAGAAGAGACATCAAAGAGTCTTTTCGAAGAGCTACTGGATTTCCAGGTGCAATCGGTTGTATAGATTGTACACACATCTACATAACAGCACCAGTCCAAGACGCTGCCCAGTATGTTAATCGTCATGACACGTACAGCATGAATGTACAGGCAGTGGTTGACAACCAACTGTTGGTACGTCACTTACATGTTGGTGAGGTGGGCAGTATGAATGACAAGCGTGTATTCAGAAGAAGCCCTCTTTGTCACGACATCCTCAAAGTAGGAGAAGAAAGGCTGCTAAACGCTGATGAACACCTCTTAGGAGATGGCGGTTACACACTGACAGATTTTGTAAGTAATACCTATCCGCACCTCTCAAGCTGTATCCAATTGTTATTGCACACTGAGATGTTTCTTTGCAGATGATGATACCTTTCCCAAATGATGCTCGGTTAACCGAAGAACAAGCTTCATTTAATAAGAAGCTCTCTCAATGCCGTGTCCGTGTTGAAAATGCATTTGCAAGAGGAAAGGGGAAATGGAGGCGTCTAAAATTCTTGCATGCAAGAAATCCAGCTATTCTAGTTGATCATATTACTGCTAGCTTTATGCTTCATAACTTTACCATCCTAAACGGTGAAAAATTTTGGGAGGTAAGTTGAATTTGGGTGTGCCTTTTTAAAATCTTACTGAATAATTCACAAATAATTCTGTTTCTCATTTTCTCCTAGGATGATGAATTAGCAAGACCAATTAGAAATAATCAAGTTTTGGGGAATCAAGTGTTTGACGATAATGAAGACAATGGTGACGATTTGAATGAGGAACAAGAAGCAGACCAGGAGAGACTTGATGCTGCAGCCTTTAATGGAGTGGAATACCACACTGTTAAAAATACTCATAAATTTACGACATTTCTGAGAACGACAATGTCGTTTTAAAACAACAGTTTCAAGTTGCGACTTTGGCTTTTGCGAACGACGAAGTGATCGCTAATTTTTATAGCGAAACAGTTCGTTTTCAAACGAAGAAAGTCGTTAGTTTACGACTTCGATCCTACACGTAGGATTGATCGTAAATTCCTTGTGCATGATGTCACACAGATACCACTTCATTCGTAAATGTACAACTTCGGTCGTAAATGTGCGTCTTTGTTCGAAATTTAACGATTTTGATCGTACTGTTACGACACTCGCAAGTAAATGACTAGAATCGTCACATTTTACGAACTTTTAATGCCCTCAATGCTACAAAAGTTTACGACAATGTCGTAGAGGATTGATTTTTTTTTAAATCGAAAGGTTACGACCAAATCGTTTCAAAACGATTGCAGTCGCTATACAAATTAGCGACTTATTTCTCGTTAAATTGCGACACAATTTCTAACAGTGCATCTTTTCTTAATGAATCACATTCTTGAATAATGCTCAACGATACTTTGAGATTTGTCTGAGTGTAAAGTTTACTAATTCTTACTATCCAGATTCCACTGTTTATATTCTATGAAACTTGAAGAGATTTTATCCAGTGAGGGCTAAAAGATTTCGCTCACGTAAGAGATGAAACATTATAATCTATAGATACTAGTCAAGACTTGATACTGTAGCTTCTGATGGGAGAGGAATTGTGTCACAACTTGAGGAATAACATACTTGAACTGTGATCCTCATTTAATTATTACTTTTAAATTTGTTAGTTTGTTAGTGGTTTGACTGACTAATTTATTTGAAAGGGCTGTGAAGTTGTTTTTTTGTTATAATAATAATATTCTTCTGATACCTAACAATATAAAATGTCCAAATATTTAAATAAATATATGTGTATATATATCCAGTTTAGAAGACAACAGCTTATCATGGATGAATAACTATTGCTTGAAATCATGAGGACTTACCTCTCCTTTGTAATAGTATCACAAATACAGTTGAAGAGTTTTTAGCTATATTAAATAGTTTTGGTCAAATAGATCTGGTTTAATGTAGTCTTCGATATCAGGATGAATTTGCTTGTCAAATTGCTTTAAATAAATTTTCTATTAGCTAAGTGCATCATCTCATCTTCTGAATTGACAAGTTCCGTTGTAATGAACTCAGAAAAATTTTGTTATCATGGTTAATACTTGCTCATTGCAAATATGTTACACTGACATCATTTTAAAAACTTTATATGGTTAAGTGCAAGGGAAAACAACACGTAGATATAAACATGTCTGGACTTTATTTCAATTTGAGGCCCGAAAACTCAATCACAGACTGATTAACACACACACAAAAAAAGAAAAGTACTTTGAAGATGTTTTTTCTTCAGGTTGAAAAGATATTGCTCACAAAGTATGAACATATTATCTGTAAAATCTCACATGGAAACAACTTAGTGTAGAATAAAATGGGTAAGGCCTGGAGGGTCCCCTGTCTAGAGGGTCCCCCCCCTAATTTTTAAATATTTTTTTAAATTTTTTTGTCGAAAATGTTATTTTAATGTTCTTTATTTAAGAAAATAGTTAAAAACTCTTAAAAATATTACAATATGTTAATAATATTAAAAATATTTAAATAATGATAAAATATTATATTTCTCGTCTGAAGAGCCCGAGGAATTTTTCATACCGTTCTCGACGGCGCGTTCGGGCATTTCTTCGTCGATACGAACGTGAATGTGTCGATCCTTGAGCCGTCTGTCTGTCCGCAGAAGCAGAAGAAATTCGCTAGTGCCCTTGTGTCAGCTGTTTAACGAAATAAAATATTTTCGTGGTTGGATGTCGTGCTGCGTGTCCCGTTCTGCGTGTCCCGTGCCCTCGTCTCATCGAAGTGATAATTATTGATTGCAGTTACTTACTTGCCATAACGCTCGCATGCATGTCGGTCGAAACAGGTTGCAGGTTGTGCTAACCCAACCTTCTCTCCCACTACTTCATTCATTCAGTGAGAGTTCACGTCATTACTTTGATGGCCTCAGGGCTGCCTGTCTCATGGTGAGTTTCAAATACAGTTTCATTTGTGAACATACTTTGATATTTCATTGACTGTATATGCTGCCTCTTGTTTTTTTAGTGTCTAGCAGCCTGGGAGTCATAACACCTGGTAAACCGTTTGGACAGTACCAGCATACGCAACAATTACATTTGTATCATTTACAAGGCCAATAAAGTGCAGCCTCTAAAATGTATAATTTTTTTGGAGAACCCTTCACCTTTTGAAAAATATGACAGCCATAATTGCACCACCCCTGCGCCTGCCTACTAATTTGACGTTGTACTAACCAATGACCATTCTGAGCAAATGTATGCGTGTTGACAAAGTTTTGAGCGGTAACTCAATAGCCATGAGACCAGACCATGGAAAGACACGTTATCTTGATCTGTGAACAGTACCCACTGGTTTGAACAGGAAACTTTGGGCCTTGACAGTGTAGATGCGAAATGTGAGAAACTTAAGTTCAACATCAGGTAGTGGAACATATACATGCAAAGAACAGAAGGCGATATTTCAGCATAAATATTTTCAAAGTTAAGGAATTGTGTATTTTCACATTTCATATGTACAAAGTAGAAAAGCAAAGGTAGCATAACAAAAATTCAAATGAATTCATAGAGAATTAGAAGATATTGTGAACAATACATCACCTCCAGTCAAAGTAGAAAAACTGAAGTTTAAAGTTACATCGAATAAACTACAATGAAAAGTTGCATAGTCGTAAATGAAAAGAGCTGGTAGAATTAGAAAGTTAAAATGAGCTGAATCAAATCTAAGCTAACCAAAGAATGGAATGCTAGACTGGAAGTTCCCACCACAATATGGGCATGTCTTTAGCGTTCTGTACTTCTGATTGGATGTTGCGATCCACCTATCCAGACATTTTTTGTGAAAAAGATGACCGCAGTCGGTCAGGCAGAAGGCACCACCCTCACGTCCCTCTCTGCAGATGTGGCACGACAGACCTGAATTATCTGAAACAAGGGTGAGCCCATGGTTAGAAGATTATTTTAAAGCATAAACACACAACTTCATGGACAAAGAACTTACCTGAGGCACAGCTCTGATGCAGTTTTGATTTATTCTTTGACCCCTTTGGTCTGCCAGGTGGTCTTTTACTGCCGGAAGTTGCAGGCTTCTTACGGTTTACTGAAGCATCCGATAAAAAGGAAACAGATAAAAAGGTGCACTAGGGATGTAGAATTACAAAAAAGAACTGAAGAAAATGATTTTGAAACAATACCTGCGGAGCAGCTTGAGGTTGACGGGAGAGTCTCTCTCCAATTACCATCTGCCAACGGCTTTGATTTAAAGCGCTTCAGAGGCTTCGGTTTATCATCACAATCTGATGAATCGCCACTGTCGTAGGCCTTGGCAGGTTCATCCTCAGCTCCTGATCCAGAGTGAACATTGGAAATTAGTACCCAGTAGAAATGTATAACCAGATTGAAGAAGTTAACAAAGCAACAGAGGAGAGAGATAATAACCAACCTGAATCAAATGACTCTTGGAATTTAGTAGCCTTCTTTTTCGAACCTTTCGGTCTTCCAGGGCGCCTCTTCAAGTTTGCTGGAGCTTTATTTTCATCCCCAAAACCTTGAAACAGAAAAAAAGGGTTAGGAAGATGGAACATTTCAAAATTAAAGAAGTCAGATCAAATAAGAGATACTTGTCAGGGTACACAGTACCTGCACTGGAGGTAGAGGGGAGATTTTCTCTCCAGTTCTGAGGAAGCATTGGCCGGGCTGCATTAGTGGCAATTAGGTTGAGCTCCTGGACATCAGATGTGTCTGATGAATCTGAGATCACTTGAACCCTGCTGCCTGATGCATTGTTACCCAAACCTGTAAAATGAGACAATGTTTACACCTGAGCTAACTGGGATCTTCACGTACAAAAATGAATTGCGGGTAATCTTTAAGTTTACTGGCTTGTTTATCATAATATTTAAAATTTGTGACCAACAAAAAACTGCAACCTAAAGTTAAAACTATGACACTTACCTGGTGGGGGCGGCCTCTGTAGGCGTGGAATGGCACCACTAAAACTCGGTGGAGCAGCTACAATAGCAGGGGTTATTGAACCTTCAGTTGAAGGAACATCCTCTTGAGGGCGAGGAACAACAGAAGATACGCTCTGCTGATGAGACAAGAGGTGCTGGATAGATTGCAGCAGCTCTGAGAAAAAAATGTTAGATTAGATCGAATGAAAGAGTCCCTCTACTTTGACATAGTTAACATCCATGAAACTTAGAGGGATTGTGTACACTTAAATTCCCAATGCTTTAAAGCATTTGTGCTTTCAGAATTGTAAACCAGAGATTAGCATTTGAAAAGCATTGCTGTGAAGTGCAAAGGTCATTAACCTGCTCCAACGATTTAAAATGCCTACACATCATTAGTAGAAACGTGTCGATTATACGGAATCTATGGAAATTCTAGTGGAGAGGCAAGTTGAGCATACCTTGAACACCTCTGCCATTGATGAGAAGAATCGCAGCAGAATCTCCGCCGGCGGTCACAGCATTAGTGGCGGTAGCAGGTGCAGTAGGCACAGTAGGTGGAGGAGACGAAGCCGTAGACATGAGCGTCGATGAAGCGATTGGGATACCGACACCAGACGCACAATAGGGTTCCTGCTGCTCCTGTTCAGCTCCTGCTCCTTGATCACCTGCCACCACCGCATCATCTGCCCCATTTACGTAGAACCGGAGACGCAGACTTCTCACCTTAGCAGCTTCAGCTGCAGCTGCCTGCTGCTCGCGTTCGGCTGGATCCATATTACCTTACCAAAAGAGAAGATAACGTTTAATTACAAACTACCACGTGCCAAGATCAAAACCAATCCCAGCAAATCCGACACCGGCATGCAACTGGGCAGGTTAAAATCAACAACGCACAACAGTTTTAGAGAAACACAAGTCAAATTAACAAAGTGCTGCACTTACCACAAAATGGATGGCGTCAAGCTGTCGGGAAAGAAAGACGATGTGCCTGGCGAAAGCACCAACACTTGTCAGTAAACGTTTGAGCTGTGGTCAAACGCAGCTGCTTTTGTAGGATCTGCATAGGCGGATGGAGGGGATGCACCGCCTTGTACAATCGTTTCACTGCGCTTTTGTGCTTCATTTATATTTGTCTTTTGTATGAATTTAATCCTCATTCATTGCGAGGAATTATTTTGACCAAATATGCGCCTTGCCTTTTTACGGTGGTATCTGATAATCTTTCTTCTTGATTGGTAAGTATCGTAATTTTATTTAATTAAAAAACGGGAACCCTGGCCGTATGGGAGTTAGATATTCTATGTTCAGTGATTGGTTTGTTGTCTTCCCTCCATCCGGTTGACGTAACAAGCGACAGTAGCCTCTCGGTCAGTAGCAGTAGCAGCAGGTTCAGCAGTGCAGCACCCAGTCACTTTTTATCACCCTCACTTCCAGAATGGATGTTCAAGATGTTCAAGTTATCCCTGGAAGATCAGCAAATACTTCAATTTTTCATGTGGGCGACGGGTATTATTATCACGTTCGTGAAGTTCGACCTCGCAGAGTAAGACTTAAGTGCCGGCATATCAAGAAACCCTGCTCGGGTACAGGTAGTATGTTCTTTGTGAGTGGAAAGCTGAAATTACGACACCTGAAACCTCACGTATGTGAGCGTAGTCCTATTCTTGCTGACGATATTGTGGCCAGGCAAGAATTGATTCAAGAGGCAAAATCAACTATTACCGGAGCAAGTGTTAGGAAAATTTTACGAGATTTCAAATTAAGGTAATGCCACTTGTTAACCCTTGCCTTGATATGTAGTCTGTTAATGAATGGGATTTTGGTGCAATCCTATCTATATGTTTATGTTATTAGATTTTCTTGTTCTGTGTTTTTGTGCAGACTGAATCCGGATCTAGGTAGTAGGTTTACTGTTGCAAGAATGCATTCTGCACTTCTTGCTGCCAGGAGTTCAAACTATCCCAAACTTCCCCGTACTCTGATAAATCTAGGAATACTTCTTGGTCTCCCCAATATGCGTGCAATTTGTAAAACTACTGACGGCACAGATTATATATTCCAAGGAGTTGTTGGATCCCAGGTTGACAAGACTGTTTCAGTAGTTTTCGCCTCAGGCAGGATGCTTGAATTACTACAGTCACAGCCAAATTTACACATGGATGGCACTTTCAAAAAGCGTCCAAGAAAGCCACGGTGTCGGCAAATATACAATATTGTGACTAACCATGGGGGCACTGTGAGTAACAACTACTTAGTTGATAGGTTGATATAATATGTTTAAATCTACATGCTATAGGTGTTACTCTCTTACAGGTTGTAGGTTTGGTAAGAGTGCTCATGCGCAGTCGCTCTCAGAGGGCATATGTTGTCCTTTTTGAATATGTTAAAAGTCTTGCACCAGGAATGAGGCCAAATCGTATACATTGCGACTTTGAAAGGGCCGTCATTAATGTCTTGAGGATTGTTTTTCCTGATGCTGATATTGTTTGCTGCCTCTGGCACTTTGGAGTGGCAAGTTGAACTTGAAAAGCTTATAAGTTTCAACGTGATATGATTTTAACTGAATTAATTTAGTGATTTTTCTGATTCTAGTGTGTCGGACGAAATGCTAACAAATTACATCTTGCTGAACTTGCCTCCAACAACGATTTGATTCATTCTTTTATACGCTGTCTGTGTGGTGCCCCTCTTCTTCCTCCTGCTCTGATTGCACCTACTGCAGAGGACTTACGGAAAGAAGTTCAAGCAGCAGGCTGGGCTGGTGAACTTCAAGACTTGTTTGATTATTTTAGAAAAGAGTGGGTGCCACGGGTTTCTGAACTGTCAGTGTTTGGTCACCCCGAACGTACCAATAATTGTTCGGAGAGCGACAATCGGGCAATGGCTAATGTTTTGCCACAAAACCATCCAAGCGTCTGGACTCTGATTGGTTAGTTAATATAGACGTTATACTACTTTATATACCATATTCAGTGCATTAGTCATAAAGAAATATAAATTTTAAATGTTTTTGTTTTAGGTGGTTTTGTTCAACTTGAACACCTATCCAGATGTGATGACAATGCCGTTGAGCTAGGTAATGCTGTTCAGAATCCACCAAGATGGAAGACAGTAGCAAACAACAAGAGAGTCCAGAGGCTTTCAAACCTGCTCATCAAAGATGAGATTTCACCAATACGCTTTCTACATGAAGTTTCGTGGGTGAACCAAGGAGCTCTGAACCACGGTATGAAGACGGATAGAGACTCAGGCTCAGACAGTGACAGTGACTGATCTCTCAAGGTTCGACAAACTTACACTTAACTTTAAACAACATTTTAGATTTGATAAAGTAACAGATTTCAGGATAGAATTTTAATATACTAGTCTACTTAATGTTATTGTTTCAGTAAGTAGACACCTTAACGTCATTGTGTCAAATAAGAATGTGTTTTCCCTATAAGCAATTTTAAAATAATTGCAACGTTTCTTTTTAATGGAATTTCAAATAAGGACTATTATTGGTTTTACTGGTTTTAGCGGGTTTTAAGAACCATTCATTTGTTTTGTACATGATGTCGAATGTTTCATCACTTTGACTGGAGGTGATGTATTGTTCACAATATCTTCTAATTTACTATGAATTCATTTGAATTTTTGTTATGCTACCTTTGCTTTTCTACTTTGTACATAAGAACAAAATACATTTACTGTGACTAGTACAGTACTAAGAAAAGATAAAATTAACAAAAGCCACAAATACCCTAAGAAGATAAGATAATTACTGTGACTAGTACAGTACTAGGAAAACATAAAATAAAAATTTCTTTGGGTTTGTCATTGACACTGTGCATCTTAATTATTAATACTTTGATCAGAAATTTTGCTGTTTGCTATTTTGGCAATGCTTGCAGCAAGGGAATCTAGTACAGGCAGTCTTCTCGCACTGGAAGCTTCAATGCCTGTCCGCAATAGACGGAGTTCAGCGGCCAATTCCTTTTGAGCAGCTATTTGCTGCATTTTCATTTCATCAGCCTTTGATACAAAAATTTTATTTTTGGCAGTTTCTTTTTCTTTGGTGGATGGTTTGGAACTATTGCCAGTACGTGGTCTGTTTCTAGATTGCCTAGAATCTTCTGCAACTTCCTTACCTCGCTGTAAGTACTGCTCTTGACTGCTTCCTACAGAAAAGGAAAAGGTTGCTTCCAAGGAGGCATTTCCAGCATATATTGGCAGCATATTTTTAAAGAAAGGCCACGTACTGGGTGGAGCCCCAGTTCTTCTCGATTTATCATATTCTTGTCGGAATTTACTCTCCAGTTCCTTAATTTTTCCTTGGCATTGCTTAACAGTGGCTGCCACGTCGAACATACGCAAAGTACCAGATATTTCTGCATAGAGTGTTGAATGACGTATCATTGATTTTGTTCCCTTGAAAAGATGATACCTTTCCTTGTACAGGTTAATCAGCAGGATAACACGTTTAGGGTCTTGCCAAAGAGTTGCACCTGTAAAATATGGACAGAAAAGCACACAACATTATTGAGACATCATATTATGTTACAAAATAAAGGACTTCATCTTCTCACCATCAGTGCCCAATCCATCATCCTGTGAGTCAACAACCTGATAATCTAGAGGCAGGTCATGTATTTCTAAGAAACTGTCATAGTATGGCCATTTAACACCACTATGGATACCACTGACTGGAAGCAATTTATCAGCAAAGAATGAATTCATGTAGAGGAACTTAGACCGGCACAGCTGCCATGTCAGATTTGGCATTGATCCTAGTTCCTCAAGTTTTAAGCAAATTTTTTTTCCAAATGTCATTGGATGGATTTTCTTTCTGAACATCAGCTTTAAAAGTGACACACAGGTTCATGAATTCCTTTGTTGCATCCACAGGCCAAACCAAGTCACTCTGAACAGCGGGTTTCCTTTTTGGAGTTTTTTCAGGAGTATTGATTGAAGCAGTGGCACTCTCCCCTTCACCTAAAAGACGGAGTTTGAAGCAATTTAGGATAAAGTAAAAATCACAGCCACACTTAATTGTGAAATGAGATTTTATAAGGGAAAAAAAACCTCAGCTGTACAACATTAATTCACCTGCTTTCCTATTCTTCCTGCTGGGTTTAGTTGGAGTGGTGAAGACAAAAGCATCAGAAGGTACCTGTGCTTCAACAGTAAACGTATCCAAAACTTCTGGTACCTCATCAGTACGAAATTGAGTGTTATCATTTACGCCTTCATCATCCTCCAGATTTTTTCGGTATGTTACTATGTCTTGGGTCTTCATGAGAAACGAGTTAAAATTCAAACCTGCAGCAGAGGTGGAGATTTTGGTTGTTACATTTTACAAAATTTGCAAGGGACTACAGTTTTGAGCAAAATTCATTGAATTCATATTTCATTTTTGAAATCAAGAAAAATATTTTAATATTATATTTTAAGTATTCCTTTAAATTAGATAAAAAACCTCAGCTGTACAACATTAATTCACCTGTTTTCCTATTATTCCTGCTGGGTTTAGTTGGAGTAGTGAAGACAAAAGCACCAGAAGGTACCTGTGCTTCAACAGTAAACGTATCCAAAACTTCTGGTTCCTCATCAGTACGGAATTGAGTGTTATCATTTATGCCTTCATCATCCTCCAGATTTTTTCGGTATGTTACTATGTCTTGGGTCTTCATGAGAAACGAGTTAAAATTCAAACCTGCAGCAGATGTGGAGATTTTGATTGTTACATTTTACAAAATTTGCAAGGGACTTCAGTTTTGAGAAAAATTCATTGCATTCCAAGTCAGACTTGATCATTAGTAGTATAACTGGTACTGGCTACCGGTTATCTACCTTCCAGGGGCAGCCTTTTCTTCCTGGGGCAGCATATTTTTTCACTGACACTGGCTGACACTGGCTACCGGTTGACACTGGCTACCGCCCAAAGAGGAATAAAGGTGGAAGAAACGTGGATTCCACGTGGATATGTGACGTGGTATCGACGTGGAAGAACCACGTCACATCCACGTGGATTTGACACCTTTTTCCACGAAATTTCCACGTGGAAATCACGTGGATTCAACGTGCTGGCAACGAAAAGTAAATTTTTATTTTACCTTGAGTGGAGTTGAACCCGCAACCTTTGGGTTAGAAGTCTAGTACCTTATCCACTACCCTACGTCGACGGCGTTGGAGGAGGCATGTCAGCTACCGATCCTATTCCGAAGCTCACCTTATTGGCCTGCAAGTATCCATTTAGCGTAGGGCGTCGCGCGTTGTATGTTATGAAGCTAACCCTTGAAATATGGATTCTACGTATCTAGAACAAATTTTAAATACTGTTCAAGAACGCAAATATATGTTTGAACACTGTTTTAACGTTGAACGCAAAACGTTGGAACGTGGATTCCACGTGGATTCCACGTGGATTCCACGTGGATTCCACGTGGATTCGGCGTGGATTGATTCCACTTTATTCCGACGCGTTTCAACGTTATCTCGTAAAACGCGATGATCAGGACAATATTATATATCTTTTTGTGTAAGCTGAACTGTTACGCCCAAAGTTACAAAAGATGGTGGATTTTCGCAAAATGGTGGAAATGACGTAGAATCCACGTGATATCCACGAACATTAATTTAACTTCAAAAACGCCTTAATACACATGCCCCTATTGACAAATACGATCAACATACTATTTAAAATCGTTTAGCAGCAGAATGAATAAAAAATATTTGAGGTGGAAAAATAGTTGAAATCTCGTTGACACATCCACGTCCACGAAATTTCCACGAATCCACGTTGAATCCACGTGGAATCCACGTGACGTTCCTCTTTGGGCGGTTATCTACCTTCCCAGTGGCAGCCTTTTCTTCACAAAATAACTGACACTGGCTACCGGTTATCCGTCTTCCAGGGACAGCCTATTTGTTCACAGTATATCTGACTCTACCTACCGGTTATATCTGCCTTCCAGGGGCAACCTATTTGTTCACAGTATATCTGACACTGGCTACCGGTTATATCTGCCTTCCAGGGGCAACGTATTATTTCGCAGTATTACTGACACTGAGTCCCGGTTTCATCTACCGTCTTGGGGGACAAGCTATTTTAAAATCTGGTCTGTCTTCCTTTAGAGCCGGCTGACACCGGTAGTCGATTTTAATTTTTGTCATCCTATTTATCAGGTTTCTATTTTTTTTTCCGTTTTGTCTACTGATATTGAATAAGAGAACAAAAAAAAATTTTTTCAAGTTATTTTTAGTAAGCAAATAAAAATGCTTGCGAAGTTCAAACACAGACGTAGAAACGAAAATATAATGATAATTTTTGTGCACGCTCAAATCAAAATAATAATATAAACACTTTTGTATATATACTAGTGGAAAATAGGCATATCGATCATTTCTTATGTGCAAACTGTGCAAACAACATGGATTTGCGTTTTTCACACCCGTCCAATGTTTTAGTTTGTGCACCCAGTGGTGGGGGAAAGACACATTTGGTTAAAAGAGTCGTAGAAAATCGATACAACATGTTTAATGTTTCCTTTGTAAAAGTTGTGTGGTATTATAGTGAGTATCAAGATGCTTATGACGAACTTGCACAGAAACATGGAGTAGAATTTATAGAGGGAGCACCATCAATGGATCACTTCCCGTCAGGGGAAAAACCTAAATTGGTCATCGTTGACGATTTTTTGGACCAGATTAAAAACCCTGAATTCCTGAAAATTGCGATAAAGGGGTCTCACCATCGAAATTTGAGTTTCTGGTTTTTAACTCAAGCCTTGTTTCCACCGAACTTCAGACAAATAAGTTTGCAGGCGCATTATGTGATTCTATTAAAATCTCCACGTGATATTCAACAAATCAGAACCCTTGCACTGCAGGTGGACCCAGCGAATTGGAGAGGAATGCTAGAAGCATATTTAGACGCTACACAAGAAGGACACTCATACATATTATTTGATTTTCACGTGAGACAACAAGACCACCTTCGCTTGAGAACACACATTTTCCCTGGTGAAAGCACAGTCGTATACATTCCAAATGGAAAGTATAAAAAGTCACTCATTTTCCAAAAGTAGGCATTGTTGAACAATGCGTCAAAGACGCCACTACACTCTTTAGGGAAGAAAATGGCTCTGTCCAAAAGACAAGAACACAAAGATTTACTTCGCGTACTTCAGCGTGCAAGACCTTCCGTGCGAAAAGCCATATTAAAGGAGGCTGATAAGGCTCTTGTGTATTCAATTTGTGAGCTTTGTGAAAATACTTTATGTGGAAACGTACCGTTAACACCAACACAGATACAAAAACTTAAGAAACATAAAACTGTTCTCAAAAAGCTTGCAAAACGCGGAGAATCTTGGATAAAGAAAAAGAAGGCTCTAACCCAAGAAGGTGGTGCATTTTTGCCATTACTTTTGAGCGCTCTAGCTCCCGTAATTGGAAACCTTATTTTTGGCAAATAAATCGGCATGGAGCACTGTAAAAAATTAGTGCTTGTCCCCCATGAAACTGTAGCAAAATTACAGGAAAAAAATCCAGTAGAACGCACACCTGAAGTGGTCATGAATGACTTAGACAGAGAAATGCAACATATTTTAAAACAAAAAGCAGAAGACAGAGAAAAGTGGAAGTTGTATGAACAGGCTCTTCAAAAGTACTTGTATTTTGTAAATGAAAGAAAAAAACCAATAGAATTGTATGTGCCAGACTTGGGAAGCTCCAATCACGAAACCACATTGAAGCAGAAATTGTTATCTATTACACCTAGAAAATTTCAAGAATCCGCCGCTTATTTGTTAGATCATTTGTCTACACAAGAAGCCAAAAAGTTTATAAGCTGGGATGAAAATGGAAGGACTTTAGTTGGAAATCAGACGTTGCCGAGCATCATAGATCTAGTTTCTGATGCCGTACGCACCCGAGATTCACCAAAAATAAACAAATGGGAAACGTTTGCAACCGTACTTAAATCACTCGGCACACCCCTCGAAATTATTGGAAACAAAAAATATAAGGAAGTGTTACAGTCCCAAGGTGGATCAGGTCTTGTACCACACCATGCCAGCTACACAGACGAAACAGCCATCCATAAGCACAAGAAAAACAATACACAATCAAAACGGATCAGAAACACTAACTGGAAACGATGGAATTGACAGCATTTTTAAAAACACGCGTCACCCAGCGGGATTTAGTAATGTAGAACGACTCAAAAATGCTTCAAACTCACATAGGAACCAAATTGTTGAATACCTCCAAGGACAGGACGCTTACACACTTCATAAACGGGCAAGGCGCACGTTTCCACGAAATGTTACATATGCTGACAATATTGATGATTGTTGGCAGGCAGACTTGGCGGATTTTAGTGCGTTGAAGGACGACAATCAGAAGACTAAATTTATTCTTTGTGTCATTGACGTATTTTCTCGATTTGCTTGGACCGTACCGGTATTAAACAAACAAGCATTGACAATTAAGCACGCATTTGAAACTCTTTTTAAGAATACGACAAGGAGGCCAACTCGATTAATAACAGACAAAGGAGGAGAATTAAAAAACAAGACACTGAAACAATTTTTACAGGAGCACGGTATAGACTATGCACACACAAACAACCCGGATACGAAATGTTCCGTTGTAGAAAGATTTATCGGAACTTTAAGAATGTGGATGCAGAAAGTGTTTACTCACAGAGAAAGTTACGAATACACGAACGGGGTTTTAGATGATGTAACACATGCTTACAACAACAAAAGGCACAGTGCTTTGAAAATGACTCCAACACAAGCAAGCGACCCTAAACGGGTGCTTGAAGTGTATCATAATCTTTATGGGAAAAAATTAAATAGAAAGCAGGTTTCTCCAAAATTAAAAGTGGGGGACTATGTGCGAATCTCGAGAGAAAAAAAGCGTTTCGAGAAAGGGTGCACATGGAATTGGTCAGAGGAAATTTTCAAAATAACAAGGGTGATCCCACATGCACAACCCGTTTATCGAATAGCTGATTTAGACAATAATGAAGAACTCGAGGGAACATTTTACTCCTGGGAACTAAGTCCTGTGAAAAAGCCGGAGATGTTTAAAATTGCATATATAGTCAAAACCCGAGGGAAAGGTCCCAGAAAAGAAGTTTTTGTCCACTGGAGAGGTTACCCGGAGTCCTCTCGCTCATGGATACTAGCAAAAGATCTCACAACAACATGATGGATTTTTATATGGTGCTTCCTAGTAATTCAAGCCCACAAGTTTACCCCGAAAATAAAACCTCAAACTTTAAAATTCAACTCTCAGAGCGAGTTGAACTGCGCGCTAACTGGGAAGTGGCCCTCATGGAACTTAACTATCCAAACACAATCAAACAAGTTTCAGAGGGTGAAAACGCAATAAGAATTTGTTTCGCAAACGGCGAAGAAAAATCATTTCTGGTGAGACCCGGACACTACATCACGAAAGAAAACTTGTTGTATGCCTTGCACGAAACGTTAACACCCATCGAGGAACTACCAGACGGACGCGGAAGATCTAGCGTCGTAGAACTGACAGCAGAAGGCTACATTTTGTTTCATCCCTTTAAAAGTACACCAGATGCCAAATACACATTTTCGCCA
Source organism: Frankliniella fusca (assembly GCA_029379305.1). Classification (NCBI taxonomy): domain Eukaryota; kingdom Metazoa; phylum Arthropoda; class Insecta; order Thysanoptera; family Thripidae; genus Frankliniella; species Frankliniella fusca. The sequence continues at coordinate 110,503 of JAHWGI010000811.1, read as the reverse complement.
CTCCTGGCCAATCAACTTGGGTTGCTCCACTCAGGCCCTTATTCAACAAACACAGAACTTTTAGGAACTTACCCAGTTGACACAAGTTTGGGAGTAGCACCGCAGCTGTTTGTGTATTTGGACGTAATTGAAGACCAAATTGTGGGACACACACGAGCTCCGCTGCTACGAACTATTCCAGTCGAAACGCGAAAAACATATGGGGGAATGACTACTTATCGATGTGACCCACCAATCTACTTTAAACTGAAGACAAAATCGTTTGACACCTTAGAAATAAATATAAGAACGCACACTGGGAAATTCACACCATTTGATCACGGAACTTCAACGCTTTTGTGTCACTTTAGACGGTGCGGTTAACAGAAGCATGTCCCACATTGAAGAATATTACGTTCAACAGGCCCAAACAGGGTCTGGTATGGGTTATTTTGCGGGGTCATCCACACAGAAGGGAGCAGGGATCGGGAGTCTGCTAGGGGGACTGTTTCGCAGTATTTTTCCATTCTTGAAACAAGGTGCCAGTGTGGTAGGGCGCGAGGCTCTTCGAGCTGGAAGCCACATACTAGCAGACGCCGCGTCTGGGGATGTACCACTGAATACCAGTTTAAAACAGCACCTTTCAGAAGCAGGCCGAAATCTAGTTAGTAGGATGAGTGGAAATGGTATAAAGCGAAGGAAAGCCGAGGTATATTTTCAGTCTTTGCGCGAACCTCGCACAGGAAAGACACAAAAGAGGTCAAAGCCAGACCCAGGACACATTTTTTAAAATGTCATTTTTACACAATGCCTCTGTTGAGGCCCTTCGAACAGAACTTGATTTATGGGCGATACCACCGACACAAACAGTATTAGAGGGTGGACAATGGATACCCTACAAACCTATCACAAGTATTGATCAGTCAAACACCGTAGAATTTTGTGTACCAGGTACAGGGAATGAGTATATTGACCCAGCACACACATTGCTTCAAGTCAGAGGAAAAATTGTGGATTCACAGGACTTGGATTTTACGGCGGATGACAAAAATGAAGCCACGCCTATAAACTATCTGTTACATTCGCTTTGGAGTCAAGTAGACGTTTCATTGAATCAGAAAGTGATTTCACAGTCTGCGATGACTTATCCGTACAGAAGTTACATTGAATCACTCCTTGCCTACGACGCGCCAGCTAAAAACTCACACATGTCGATGCGAATGTGGTACAAAGACACAGCAGGATACATGGATGAAGTAAAACCACAAAACAATGAGGGACTGAAAACACGCCATGAACTAACCAAAAACAGTAAGATGTTTGAGGTTATGGGACCAATTCATAGTGATTTCTTCAATCAAGATCGATTTCTTTTAAATAACGTGGAATTGCGAATAAAACTCACTCGACAACGTGATCCCTTCGTGCTCATGTCAACATTTCAAAACGAAAAGCTGCTCATTCTGGATGCTACTCTCCTCGTGCGAAAAGTACGGATATCACCCACGGTGCTACTTGGTCATGCAGCGGCATTAGAGAAAGCACCCGCAAAATACCCTCTGACCAGAGTTGATTTGAAAACCATAACCATTCCTGCAGGACTTCAAGACAAAACCATTTCAAATTTGCACCTCGGACAAATTCCAAAAAGAATAATCATTGGATTTGTTACCAATCAAGCCTTCAACGGACATTACCAAAGCAATCCTTACAATTTTCAACATTTTAATCTAAATTATTTAAGCTTGTTTGTTGACACACAACAAATCCCAGCACAGCCCCTTACACCAGACTTTGAACGCAATTTGCATATTGACGCATATAACACGCTATTCAGTGGCACCGGTATACATTGGAAGGATGAAGGGAACGATATAACGTATGCAGAATATCCTCGGGGGTATACATTGTACGCATTTGATATTTCCCAAGACTTGTCGGCAAACGAAAGCCATTGGAACTTGCAGCGCCAAGGCATTGTGCGAATGGAAGTAAAATTTGCAAAACCATTAACAACAGCAGTAAACTGTATCGTTTTCTCGGAATTCAATAACCTTATAGAAATCGATAAGAATCGAAACGTGGTCGTTGACTTCGGTGTTTGAAAAAAATGGATGGGTACACATTGGAGGCGGTCCTTCTAAAAGATCCCCACGCCGCACCGTACTTTGCGGGGGTGTTTGCGTCTGACACTTTGCCACGCACCATTCAACAGAAACCTGCACTCATCATAGTGAATACGGATCCAATCAAAAAGCCGGGTGCCCACTGGCAAGCGATCTATTTGGGGTGTTACGGACGAGGTGAACACTTTTGCTCTTATGGACTGGGGCCATATGTACCAAAAATAAGGCAGTTCATGGATCGTCAATGTTCACTCTGGAAGAAAAACACTATAGATTTACAATCAATTGATTCAGCCGTTTGTGGACAATATTGTACCATGTACCTCTTGTTTAAGGCGCATGGTTTCTCCATGCAAGAATTTTTATCTTATTTTACAACTGATTGTAATCAAAATGACGAAATGGTCAACAAAATGTTCCAACGATATGCCAAAAATGTAAAACTTTGTGACGATGTACTACCAAAAAAAGCACAAACATGTTGTAACAAGAGAATATGTAAAAAAAAATAATAAAACACAAAACCAATGTATGGTGAAATTATTTAGTTCCCAATCCCCCCCCCCTCCCCTAAAAAAAATCCGTGCACGCATGTCCAAAGAGAGGAACACGCATTAAGGTGCACTCATGACGCGAATAGAACAGCCCACGCCCTCACTCGGAGCACGGACGAACACAGTCCAGCGGAGACGGTACGCGATACTAGCGCCTACGAGTCATGTGCCATGTCCTTGACGAGCCGGGCCGGGGGAACGGGGCGGGGCCGCGTAGGGCACGGCGGGACGATGCGTCGGACCGGGGGCCGGGGCGGCGCGGGGCGCGGGGCGGCGGCGCGGGGCTGCAGCGCGGGGCTGCAGCGCGGGGCGGCGGCGCGGGGCGGCGGCGCGGGGCGGCGGGGCGGGGCGGCAGCGCGGGGCGGCGACGAGTGGGAGACCTAAAATCTAGTACAAATTCAGAAACACGTTGAAGACCCGACCTAGCTCTGCGGCTGCGACACAAGGTCAGGGCCCCGAGAAGGAAGGACTCCAGTTACAGTATACAAACCGAGTGGGATCACTAGCAAGCCCAGACACGCGCTAGCACCGCAAGGCGACGGAGCTATAGGCTCACACTTTGGGAAAAAAATGAACAATTCACATGATACAAAAAATGCACAAGACAGCTTCCAAACTGAAATGTTTATATTTTTATTATTTGCAATATTATCTTTTATCTTTAGTTGTTTTGATTTCTTCTGTCAAACTTCGCGCCGAAATGAAACCACATATGTTCATCAGTCAAGTCAGTCCAATATTGATTCATCGTCAGAGACAAATACAAACGCAGAAGACGGAGGAGCAGGCGAAACGGATGAGATAAGGCCTACGACGCCCGCGGCCGCGCCTGCGGTGACGTGAAAGGAGGATGGGGAGACAAGGGGGAGATAGGGAATGCCCACGTGCATCATCAAGCGAGTAGAAGAAGAGGGGGCCACGCAGAGGTGGGGGACAACGCCAGGAGCCTGAGAGGAGAGGAGAAGTGAGCGGCGTATGGGAGGGGTAGGGAATGACCAAGTGCAGCGCCAATCAAGTTGAAGACGAGAGGGGAACGGGGCATAGAGCAGAACTCGGCCCGGCGGACGAGGACCACACGAGGGGAAATACAGGACGAACACTATGCTGTGCGCTCGTCAGATGAGGGCCTCTGCGGGGAGGCGGGGAGGGGAAACGGGGAAGGGAAGGCTCGTGGACCTACCCGGGTGGAAAGATCTGGACATGAACTGCAGTTAAAACTGCAGTAGCTGAACTGCAGTTGGAAACTGCTGTTTAAACTGAAACTTAACTATTGTATAATCTGCATTTGAGAACTGTGCATTCGAATGGACTTTTCTCTTGACTTTACTTTGCAGACTGACTGCATTCGCATTGCGTTTACATATATAGTGAGAACTGCACTGTAGGTTTCGAGTTGAAACTTCAGTTATGACTGCAGTTTTAAGGACGGTGAAAGAACAGTTGCAAACTATTGTCAGAAGTGGGTTCTAAAGTATGATCTAACTGCGTTGCATCTACACTGTAAATTAAGAGGAAACCGTACAACTAAATTCAGACGAGGGTCTACTTTATTGGACTCATTTTTCCGTAGGTAATGTGCATTTTGACGAGTAGTTTAAACTGTTTACGGGGGCAACCTGGGCCGACCCCGCGTGACTAGACCGTCCATCGGATGATTATCAGTAGCGGCCAGCTGGGCGACCTGAGTCGTCGTAGCCGCGTTGCGTGTGGAGCAAACTTGAAACGAACTTGAGTCGCTTTGAAGGTTGGTGGCTGCTGAACTGCAGTGAAACTGCAGTTGAACTGTAGTCAAACCATTTGGCTGGGATCCGGGGCCCTTTGGCATGGGACTACGTTGCTGCGCCACCATCGCTATGGTGTCGCAGTGGCTCAGTGGTCAGCGTTCCGGGATTCCAACTCCACCGTCCGAGGTTCGACTCCCATCAACGTCCATCCGGTTTCAACTTTCAGAAAGGTAATAAAAGTCATGTGACTGGGTTAGAAGGGAGATAGAGTGAGAAGGAAGCGAAGAAAAGAAAGGAACAAAAAATATTTTGTAATTGAAAGTTTTCGTCTGTATTTTGAGACTAGAGGGAAACATAGTCTAATTGCACCTTACTCTGTAGGGAAAATCTGGTCAAAGTACGGTCTAACTGATATTGAAACTAGGTCTCGAACTGCCGCCGAAAACTGCAGTCAAAACTAAGTTGAACTCCGAAGGTCCGAAATTAACACAGTTCAACTACAGTTTAACTGCAGTTAAGTACAGATAACCGGTAGTTTGACTGCAGATATCTGCAGTTTTCTGAAGTTGAACTGCATTGACTTAACTACAGTTGTACCGTACTATAACTGCTTAATCAAAGCACATTCTCAACTATGATGATTTTGTAGTTGGTCATCACCTTTTCTACAGACAGACTATAAAAAGAGGTAGATTTTAACGACGGTCGTCAGGTATAGTCGCAACTACAGATCCTTCCACCCGGGTACGGAGGGGGTCTCTACACGGCAAGGCGAGTGGGGGAGACAGGGAAAGTGGGGAACACGGCCCGGCGGCTGAAGACCGCACGAGGGGAAATGCAAGGCAGACGGTATGACTCACTAACGCCCTCATGACAAGATCACAAAGAAAACGGGGGGAACGAGGCATGGAAGGGCGCTCTGTCAGGGGGTGGGGGTACCAATCGCAAGCAGCAAGGAAGGGGAATGACAGAGCCAGCGAGACCGGACAAGGCGGCCGAGCCGCCGAGGCCGGTAGGTCCAGCGTTAGCGACTTCATAAAAGTCGCCAGCGCTGAGGCAGACGGCACAGTCTAAGCGCACACTCCACTCCACCACACAGCTCCAAACACAGCAGATGGACAGACGGGAGAAAACTAATCACAGGGACTAGTGGAACACACCTCCACCACAGATACAAGAAGACAGACAGGAAGAAACTAAGGGACACACCACGACCACTGATACAAGAAGACGAACAAATCGTTTGAAGTGTTACATGTCAATAAATTCGTATGCGGTTTGAAATATTATGTAATCAAATTATAAAATATAATCAGTGTATTTAATAAATTTCATAGCAAGTAAAAATACCTCTGAAAGATGTTTTATTTTCCTCATCGATGTTCGATATCGATTTCCGACATTGATATTCAAAACGGGAAAAAAAATGGGAGAAGTGATGATAAGTAGGTTGACACTAATTAAAATCGACTGCTATAGTCGTATCAACCCAAAAGGAAAGGAGACCAGATTTTTTAATAGCTTGCCCCCTGGAAGGTAGATACCGGTAGCCAGTGTCAGGCTGACCCCATGTTGCCCCTGGAACGTAGATAAAACCGGTAGCCAGTGTCAGTCATTCTGTGATTTTTAAAAAAATGCTGTCCCTGAAATAACCGGGACATAGTGTCAGTTATACTTTGACGAGTTCTCCTAAAAAAAGAAAAAAAAGGCACAAATATGTTGTAACAAAAGAAAATGATTTTAAAAAATCAATTTAGAAAATCAATAATTTTTTTAAAAAATACGGTTTTTGGGTTGAAGTTATTTAATTGAAATTCCTAAATCATTTAAAAAAAAGCGCGTGATTGATACGCAAAAAGTCTGCGCTCACGCCATTTAGGTAACCCCCAGGAGGTAGGCAACCACCCTCGCAACAACTTTGCGCTCACGCCATGTATATAACCCCCCAGAAGGTAGGCAACCTGAAGAGTAAAAACCGGTAGCCAGTGTCAGCCAGTGTCAGTGAAAAAATATGCTGCCCCTGGCAGAAAAGGCTGCCCCTGGAAGGTAGATAACCGGTAGCCAGTACCAGTTATACTACTATCATTAACACGTATGATCACAGTATAAAGGAGTACACACCAGACTTTGCAGAAGGTTTCATATTCATGCCTCTTGTGTTCTGATATTTATCTTCTTCTAAATTTTTCTTATCTTTAATTATATCATGGGTGTCCATTAAAAAACATTCCAATACATCAAAATGTATCGAAGCGGTCTCAGAATCCTTAAAATGAACCAACGAAAAGGTTTGCGACAAATATATTCACATACGTTATTCTAGTGGGTGTAAATTGTGGTTCGATACTTGAGACTGCCAAAGTTCAGTTAAACAGTTAAACTAACGTCAGTCAAAGTAGGTTGTACAACATTACAAATTCTAACTATGTAAAAAGTTTTCCCCATTTAGCAGACGTAATTTTTTTTTTGAAAATTGTCCGTTTCGAGTGTGACTTTTGAGTAATCTGGATTTCTGTAAATAAAAATTAAAGTTACTTGAGCTGCGTAGTGTCTTTATGACGGCTTTCCCTGTAAGAATAAATACAGCTGGAGTCATCTCCACCATTTTCCTAGTTGAAACTAAATTATGCAGTGTAATAGTAAACGTTCCATTGAAAATTAGAACATTTTTCTTTAAATGATTTTTTTCCTTTACAAGCCTGATAATAATTTACAATATTTTGCTAAAAAAGGTTCTCTATATTACTCCTAGGATTTATAAAATATCTCAGTACAGCAGCATCAATAGTTTCAGTGAGAATATATGATATATATTAAATCCACGGTTTGCCGTCACCATGTGTGTAATAAATAATACCTATCAAATGATATCAATTTAAGTAATTCTGCAGCATGCACCCAAATTTGTGTATTTAAAACAAAGGTACTTTATTATTTAGAATACGGAGAAGAAATAAATTTGCATCAAATCAGTAATCGGACCAATATTATACAAAACACACTAGCTGACATTCGACCGAACACTGTATTCTATGCTTCACATGATTTGAATGAAATTTCAATTTGAATCTTTCAGTCCTTTAATATTGCTAAAAATGGTTCTCTATATTACCCTCAGGATTTATAAAACATCTGAGTACAGCAGCATCAATAGTTTCGGTGAGAATATATTATATATATTAAATACACGGTTTGCCGTCACCAAGTGTATAATAAGTAATACCTATCAAATGATATCAATTTGCAGCTTGCACCCAAACTTGTGTGTTTAAAACGAAGGTACTTTTTTATTTAGAATACGGAGAAGAAATTAAAATGGTTCTCTATATTACCCTCAGGATTTATAAAACATCTGAGTACAGCAGCATCAATAGTTTCGGTAAGAGTATATGATATATATTAAATCCACGGTTTGCCGTCACCAAGTGTATAATAAATGATACCTACCAAATGATATCAGTTTCACTAATTCTGCTGCCTGCACCCAAACTTGTGTATTCTAAACAAGGTTCTTTATTATTTAAGAGATAGGGAGATGAAATAAAATTACTACAAATGAGTGATAGTGATGGGCCCAGTATTGTACAAAAACTAGCTGACATCGGACAGACCACATTAGTTTATGCTTCACATAATCTCAATACAACTTCAAAACCTACATATCAGACCTGATATTTTGTAGTTCCTGACATTTTTCGTTTTAAAATGGTTCTCTATATTACCCTCAGGATTTATAAAACATCTGAGTACAGCAGCATCAATAGTTTCGGTAAGAGTACATGATTTATATTAAATCCACGGTTTGCCGTCACCAAGTGTATAATAAATGATACCTATCAAATGATATCAGTTTCACTAATTCTGCTGCCTGCACCCAAACTTGTGTATTCTAAACAAGGTTCTTTATTATTTAAGAGATAGGGAGATGAAATAAAATTACTACAAATGAGTGATAGTGATGGGCCCAGTATGAGGACCTTGCCCCGGTTGGCGAGCGTAGTGGGAACCATAACAAAGCAGAAAGGGCTTTCCAAATAATTCACATTTTCGGGCGTAAAACGTTATTTAAAATGATCCGAATGTATGTGCAGCCCTAATACACACCATTTTTTTAACAGAGTTATGCTAGAATTGAATATAAAACTAGATTTAAACTAGTTACATAATGGGTTATGGTGCTTTGTTATGGTTCCCACTACGATCCGCCATTCGGGGCAAGGTCCTCATTGTACAAACACTAGCTGACATCGGACAGACCACATTAGTTTATGCTTCACATAATCTCGATACAACTTCAAAACCTACATATCAGACCTGATATTTTGTGGTTCCTGACATTTTTCATAACCGGAGCCAAGCCGGGCCGGGGGGAGCCGGGTCGGGCCGAGCCGGGCCGAGCAACGAACACGACACACGAACAGAGTAGACGAGTGGGGACAGAGCGTGGAGGGGGGAGGCGTGACGTCACAGTGACGACCATCCCGAACGACGACCATCCCGAAGCGATCCCGAACGACGACCGTCGACGATGACGACGACACGCTCCCCGCCCCAGCCGACGTAGCGCTAGAAGCGGTGCTGAGACCGCTTAAAAAGAGTTATAAAGCAAACCTGCAAAAAGTGATAAATTATTGTGAGGCTACTTTGGTAGTGAAACGCAAGAAACAGCATTGTTCTACAACCCACCAGACAAAGTTGGGTCTGCAAAATCAGCTTCTTTTTGGGTTAAAGTTGATTGGAGGAAATCTCCTTCAGGAAAATCTGTGGGAAAAGTGCAAATTGAAGTCATTCTTGTAACACCAAAGCGTGAAGCCAGACATTAGTTGGATGTGATATTACTATTCAAATAAGAGTCGTAGCTGCCAACATCATTTACTACTGTTGCACACTGACCACTATCTGCAACAGAAAAAGCCACATAACTCATCAATGAAACTTGAGATGAATACATGAACTTACTTCCAAACAAAGGAACATTGCAGCTTACCATTTTCTAGGGGTTTATCATAAAGTAACTCCATATTTTTAAAGTAGACCCAGTCCTTCCCGTCCTTCCGCTTACCCAGTTTGGCATTACGAAAATCTTGTTTAAGATTCCTCATCTTTTTGGCAATTTGTTCGGGATTGTAAATGTACCCAAGAGCCTCTAAAGTTTGAGAACTTTTCTCCCAAACAAACCTAGGAACCACCCTGACTCGTAATTCTCTACGGTATGGTTTCAAGCTGGAGAGCAGGTGGTCTGTGGATGTGGCATCCCACCTACCACCCAATTTCTCACTTCCTTTAGCCTGGGCTGTACCTATACAATAGAAGAAAATAACAAAAAATGAAAAAGAATGAAAAAAAATGAAAAACACCAATTGCATAAAGTCAATGCATAATACATTAACTTACATTTCTTGGTCTTATTGCCAGCAGGCCTGCTAGGCTCCCATTCCGAAACCTCTAGGCTACTGCTTGTTACGCTGTGGCTGTCCTCGGCAAATCTACCGGCAGGTGCCACGGAATTAGCCTTCAAGCTATTTAGCAGCCGGAATCTTCTCTCTTTATCTAAACAAGATATAAGCAGCTAAGCCCGAAGAAAAGCCAAAGGCGCGACCAGGAAGATATCCAGTAAATCGAAAAGTGACCCAGTAAGGAATTTTTAATTCTGAAAATGTCTTGAAAACGTTTCGCATGAACTAATATTAGTCCTGAAAACGAACCACTGCCACGTATCAGATATGTCTTTTGAGTGCACATAGTTCGGTCTGAAAACGTTTCAAAAGATAGTCTTGAAAACGTATATGAGAAAGTCTTGAAAACGTTTCTTGGGATAGTCTTAGAAACGTATTTAATATGTTCCCTCAAAAGCGTTAAAATTTTATTTTGAACATCTGGTGAAGTTCACCTTGCGCTTTGGCTTTCCTCCACAGTTCAAGGTGTTGAATTTAAAGTAGTTTCAATTTTCACAGAATTTTACACTCATCAATGCCCGACTCCAGTCGGATTCGAACCCTCAGCCTTTGGGTTACAGGGCGGCTGCGCTACCCACTTACCCACGGAGGAGCTCTGATAGAAAAATTGCACGTTGCGTGCCCCATTCTACAACCCTTGTGGCCAGAGCACTCCTCTCGTGATATGTTCCGGAAACGTTTTCTAAAGATTAAAGATTATATGGAGATAATCTCTTACGAAGGATATTCGGTCTTCGCTGGAACAACATGCTCAAGATAAAATAACGCCCACCACTGGTTCCTTCCAATTAAAATTGATTCACTAGTATAAATTTGCAATATGTTCTTGATGTGGTATGTTGTTTGAACACTTCCAAACGACACATTTTCAAACTGGACTTAACAAATGTCCTGTTCATGTTAACTTCATTTATATGTCAGAAGTACAACCTCCGTATAGATTCGGGAGAGCTCATAAAATGTTTCCCGAATTCCTTTCGGATATGGTTCGAAACGATTAAAACATTATACGTCCTACTACGATTAATGAATGAAAAACATTTCGCAATCATTTCGAAATCGATCGCGGTAGAACGTTTCGCGAGCACCGACTAAAGAATGATTTGCGATCCGTCCGATCGAGATTAATTTCAGCGAGACGTTTAAGAAAGGTTTCTGGTACGAATAACTCAGATTGTCAAACTGAAACTTATCTTGAATTAATCCTGGTTAAATCCGAAACGTTTCATTCCCCACTGGGGAGGTCGAGTGAGAAGTGAGGCCATCTTTTGATATCCGTCCCCTTTCGGAAAATGTAAAGATTTACCCATATTAACGTTGATTTAGCATTCTTACAGTCATTTTCACTTCCACGCTTTTACGCTTCCTCGCTCGGCTTTGTCTGGCCTCACTCGGTTTCGCCTCCCTTCTCACTCGACCTCACTTTTAGACTTACTGGATATCTTCCCGATGGTCCATAAAACTGTTACACATTTCTCACCCAGATCGAGAGCAGCAACATCATTTTTCGGGACGAATACTTTGTATTCCAGCCCAGTAATAGCGTCATACAGCTTGTACTCTTCCATATTTCACACAAATTTCTAAAGTATGACTGCACCTGGTACCTTTAGCTCCATTTGGACACCAACAACAACAAGCAACAGAAAACATACGCGCCAAAATGCCACAAACACAAACAAACGACAAACGAGATGTCTCGAGGAGCGCGAAGAACAGAAGGAAGAAGAAAGAAGGGCATGCCCATGCGCGGCCGCCAGCCCCGCCGCCCCGCGCCCCGCCGCCCCGTCCAGCCCCACTCCCTCTCCACGCTCTCGTCGCTCTCGCCGCCGTCGCTCTCGGCGCTCTCGCGAAAGCGATCCTTAATCGGATATAGCACATGACGGCTAAGGTCTGCTCGCGCGGCGGCGCGGACGGCTGCGCCTGGCGGGGCGGGGCGGGGCGGGGAAGCGCGTGAGGTGCTTGTTCTGAACCACGACACCTCGGGTCTTCTTGCCCCGCTGGCAGGAGCACGCCGTCATCGAGGGCAGGATCTACATGTGCAATGGCGACCCTTCTTCGCTTCCACGCCGTGGTCACCTGTTCAGCGCCATCCAAGAACCTAATCTGCGTAAGGTGCATGGCTTTGGTGATAGGGACCGATGCTCTGGGTCAGGCAGCTGCGGTCTGCCTCCCGCGGGCTACTTTGGCCCTACGCAACGCAGGAGGAGGTGGCGCCGCTGGGCTCGAGCAGCCGTTCTTGCTTGGACCCTATGCAGGAGCTCGTCGGCAAGCCCGTCAACCGTTTCAGCGGGGCGACGTTGCCTAGGTCAGCGACGGTGTGGTGGTGTGCTCCTTTAGGGAGTCCGTCTTTGAAGGATTTCCAGCAAGTTTACCTCCTCCCCTCCTCGACGAGGAAATGGTCGGGATGTCCGTTTCCCCGAGGGCGCCTCGTTCGCTCTAAGCAAGCGACGGGGAGCGACCAGGACCTGCTATCAGGCCCTCCTACTGCCGAAAAAAATTGATTTGAGTGCGTATTTTGGGCTAATAAAGCTCAAAATACGCTTCATTTACTTTACGAATTTTTTCTTTCAATTATAAGAGGTGAAATCATGTGAAACCGGGTGGCTGCTGCGTCTATTAAAACCCCATTTTTGTGCTCTTGTCGTCACCACAAAACCCTCACCCGTCTCACTTTTCTCACTTACTTGCCCCGTTCGCGCTTCGCTCTGTGTGTGTATGCTTGGTTGCATACCAGGCCAGGCGGCGCCCGCTGAGTAGGGTGGGTTGCCTACTCCGTAGGCGTCATGTCAGTCATAATATCCGCGCTGCGACCGTTCTCGTTCTGCGTCGACCTCCTATGGCCTAGATACACGAGGCTTCTCAGACCCCGCTGTAGGGTCACGGTGGTCACCCGGGCGGAAAAAAGTTAACTTTCCAGAACATAGCTGGAGTGAACTTCAAGTTCAGCTAAAGTTAAGAGTTGCTTAAGACTTGAGACACTTTTTAATGTAGTTAAATGTACACCTTAAGATAAGTAAATGTGTATTAAAAACACAACTAAAAGTATACTTAAAAGTAAGAAATGTTCACTAAAAGTTAACTTAAAGTTTACTAAAGTTACTTTTCAGTTAAGAAAATGTTGTAAAAATTGCGGACAAGTTAACTTTTCCAGAAACTTTTAGGCAAATCAACGGAACTTGAAGTTCACTTTTTATGAACTTTAAGTAAACCCTAAAGTTTGTTTCCAGTACTCTCTTCTGTGTAGTCTGCAGTTTTCTCCTCAATGCTGTGCATGGAAGTGGAAGAAGTGATTGCTCAAGGTAAAACCTAAATAATTACAGAATGGCTTCAAATACACTGGGGTTTATTTGAAATACTATTTACAAACATGCTGGGTGATATCAGGATTTTATCCTTATCCTGGTCCATTGATAAGAGTTACTATACTTTGATTCTTCCGGCTCAACTCCAGACTGCGATGATCAAACTGGCTGCGATAACCATTTCATACTTCTGACGACAACATAAATGCTTTTGAAGTTGCTGCGCTTTTAATTCCAGCACCCCACTGCAATAAGAATACAAACCAAATCAGTTGGTTTTGTTTTTAAAAACAATGTCAGTAGAAGGAGCAGATTTAAGTTTTTAAACAAACTTACCATTAACTGTAATTTTCTCCTTATCCCGTTCCGCTGATATGAGTTACTATACTTTGATTGATTCTTTCCGCTCAACTCCGGACTGTGATGATCAAATTGGCTGCGATAACCATTTCACACTTCTGACGACAACATAAATGCTTTTGTAGTTGCTTTGCCTTTAATTCCAGCACCTCACTGCAATAAGAATACAAACCAAATTATTATTTTTTTTTACTTTCATTTTAAGAAACAATGTCATGAAAAAGAGAAGGTTTGAGTTTGGAAACAAACTTACCATAAACTGTATGCTACTATCAGAAGTGATTTTCTCCTTATCCTTTTCCATCGTCATAAGTTAATATACTTTGATTCTTCTTGCTCAACTCCGGACTGTGATGCTAAAACTGACTGCGATAACCATTTCACACTTCTGATGAAAGCGTAAATGCTTTTGGAGTTACTTTGCCTTTAATTCCAGCACCTCACTGCAATAAGAATACAAACCAAATTATTATTATTTTTTTTACTTTCATTTTAAGAAACTATGTCATTAAAAAGAGAAATTTTGACTTTGAAAACAAACTTACCATAAACTGTATGCTACCATCAGAAGTGTTTCTCCTCATCCTGTTTCATCGTCATGAGTTAATATACTTAGATTCTTCTTGCTCAACTCCGGACTGTGTTCCTTAAACTCTCTGCGATAACCATTTCACATTTCTGATGACAGCGTAAGTGCTTTTGGAGTGACTTTGCCTTTAATCCAAGCACCTCACTGCAATTAGAATACAAACCAAATCAGTTTTATTTATTTTTTTAATTTTAAGAAACAATCTCACTAAAAAGAGAAGATTTGAGCTTGCAAACAAACTTGCCATAAACTGTTTGATTTCATCAGAAGTGATTTTCTCCTTATCCTCTTTCGTTGATATGATTTACCATGCCCACAAAAAAGAATGAAAAGAACGATGGATTAAAAACAGAACACATTCTACTGAGAGGCGTTGGCCTATGGCGTTTGAAACAAGATGTACTCTGGTCTAAGTTCTAAGTAAACAAGAAGTAAGGTTATGGTTGTTGAAAAATAATGAATTCCGAATCGGGTCCACAGCTCTACGTAAAATAAATTAATTTTGAGGCAGTTTGAAGCGTTCTTGTTGTAGAAAATATACAAAGAAGAGTAGAATTTTGAGTAGCAAAACACTGTTTACTGTCTGGAAAGGAGCCTTTACTTCACCTCATAGGCTTTCAAGCCAAGACGTACAAAATCACATGTTACCAAAACGTAGCACCATTCGTGAATTACAAAAACCACTTCATAATGTCACTTACCTTTTATTTGAAGTAGAATAGAAGAGAAAACGTAGTTTTTCCTCGATCTTTGAGACGAAACACGAACACGAAACTTAGCAGTCACGGCGACAAGGACAAGCGACAAGATGGCTGACGAAGGGAGAAGTAGGTGCAGGCTTGCCCGACCAGAGTGCGCCCACATCGCGTCGGCGACGGTGCCCGTGCCGTGCCCGCGAACGCCCGAGCGCACCCGACCGCTATCGCAGCCGATAGGTAGCGACCGGATTGCATGAAAATCCTAAAAGATGGGCATACGAAGACTTGTCGGTCCCGAAAACGTTATGTCGTAATGGTGTCAATGCTGTGAAGGCTCACTCTTAAGTTATATAAAGTTAAGGAACGACCCGAGCCAGCGCCAGCCCTCACACTCGGCACACTCGGCAGTGCTCCAGTATGGAGAGGTAGGGGTAGCTTTACGCCGGAATAAGGAGCACCTTATTCCGTCGAGTTTCGTTGTAGAGTTGAATGACGATATGACTTGAGCGTGAACTGTATATTCGCGAAAAGTTGGATGCAAGTCCCAATTTCATTGAAAACCAAGCTCCGGAGGAAGAACCCTGGTGCAGAGGGAGTTAACCGGAAAGCGCAGATAGAGTACAATGAAAAGTTTATTTCGTATTACGTTTCCAAAAATGACTTTTGAGTTCTGAGAAACTCGACTTGCAGTAAAGTTTCCTGTTTTCTTTTAAATTAATAAATGTGTTCATTACAAAGTCAACAAAATGTTAACTGGGAGTGTACTTTAAAGTTCAATCTTCGAAGTTAACTTTGTAATGTTAACTTTCAGGTGAACTTAGAGTTAACTTTTTTCCACCCGGGCAGGGCAGTTGCATCCGCTGACCAACGCCTGATGTCCAGTTAGTTCCACTCCACGGCGTGTCGGTCCAGCGGAATGCCTCATCCACGATGTAGAGAACCCTGTGAAAGGCCCCCCCCTCCCTCCCCGAGGGGGAAAGCACTCGCATAATCACTCGTACACCCTGGCCCGTAATCAATGCGTAATCACTAGTAATCTAGGCGTAATAATCTATTATTAGGAGTTATTATCGATAAAATATCAATTGTAATAACCTTAATATTTAAGTTACCCAGTAAAATAACCAAAATAACAGAAAATAAGGAGTAAACATGCGTAATAACGGGCGTGATCGCGTAATCACTCGTACACCATTTTCGAGAGTGCTTTCCCCCTCGCCCCTGCCCCCTCGCGCCAGAGGCCTCTTACTCTCTCTCTCTCTCTCTCTCTCTCTCTCTCTCTCTCTCTCTCTCTCTCTCTCTCTCTCTCTCTCTCTAGAAGCCTGTTTGGTGGCAAATGCTCGCGAGGTCTAGGAGGAAGTGCCAACCACCTTTACCTTGCCCGCAACGCATTTCACCATCACGAGTGTTTCCAAGCCAACCGCCTCCCCCTTTCTTTGGCTGCGTTCTGGAGCATGCTCCGTCTCGTCGTCCCCAGTACCGGCGTGATGGTTGATGACCGTCACTCGTAACCTTTCCACCCCAACCCCATCCTTCAGTCGGAAGTAGACCGCCTTATCTGTGGAAAACCCCGTGGATTGATTTGA
Source organism: Frankliniella fusca (assembly GCA_029379305.1). Classification (NCBI taxonomy): domain Eukaryota; kingdom Metazoa; phylum Arthropoda; class Insecta; order Thysanoptera; family Thripidae; genus Frankliniella; species Frankliniella fusca. The sequence goes on along the minus strand of JAHWGI010000811.1, from coordinate 94,126 downwards.
TTCTGGGTGCACCCGTGACGGCGGAGAATACCCATCTGAAACATATCCTGCATCATTATTGGACGCTGTTCATGATTACAGAAGTCGGAAGAATGTAATGATCTTACTACTTGTTAATAAAAAGTCATTCTAGGAGAGAAAGAGTGCAGTTGCTATTGAGGGTGGTGAAAGCTTTTATTTTAACTTTGTGGCACAGTGAAAGCAGGCAAGCGAGTCTAGTACTGCCTCCGTTCAGGCCGGACAAGGCAAGGCTGAGCACGGCGAGGGACCCAACAGACACAGCAGCAGTCAGGCAAGGGCTGTTGTCGTGCAGTGGAAAAGCAGCGGCGAAACCTCCAAACACACATGGACATGAAACAGAAAGAAACAGAATGGTGAAAAACACGATAAACACAAAAGCGCAACGGCCCACACACACGAGTAACGCGCTGATCATTCGCAATCATCAGCAAGAACACGAACAGTACGCAAAAATGAGAGGTGCACTATCAGTACTTCCAACATTCCAACACAAATAATCATGAAGAGTTGCACCAGGCGCGGATTAAGGTCGTACTTGGGGCGTGACCCATTTTGCCTACAGACAGGGGTTTTATCGCGCTATTTGCCTACTTTTCAGGCGGCTATCTAGTGACGGATAAAAGGGTGGGGGTGTCCCCCCTCCCTCCAGCTTCAACCGCGCCTGTGTTGCACAATGGCAGCAATACTGGCTTGACATTCCACCTCTCGCAAAAGCGTGTTAAACCGTGAAACTCTTTTTCAGCTAGTTCAAACCGACGAACTCGTGAGTTTTGCAGTTTAAAGTGACTAACTCGGAAGTTTTGCAGTTTCAAGTGACTAACTCGGAAGTTTTGCAGTTGTAACTGCGAAACTAAAGTGTCGCAGTTTAAACTGACATGTAGTATCACACTTAGATTTGCAGAGTGCAGACACGCGCGTAGACCACGAGTTTCACACGCGAGGGCTTGTGTGTGAATAAGTAACACACAATGCTACGCGTAGATGAGGTAACAGCACGACGCCCCTCTTGAACCACACACACGGATCGGCCGCACGAGTCACACACAAGGGCGTGTGTGAATATGTTACACATGAGGCAGCGCGCAGATGGAATACCTGTACTACATGACTCGCCTCTGGAACCACACACATGTATCGGCCGCACGAGTCACACACAAGGGCGTTTGTGAATCTGTTACACATGAAGCAGCGCGCAGATGGAATACCTGTACTACATGACTCGCCTCTGGAACCACACACATGTATCCGCCGCACGAGTCACACACAAGGGCGTGTGTGAATCTGTTACACATGAAGCAGCGCGCAGATGGAATACCTGTACACGACTCGCTTCTGGAACCACACACATGTATCGGCCGCACGAGTCACACACAAGGGCGTTTGTGAATATGTTACACATGAAGCAGCGCGCAGATGGAATACCGGTACATGACGCCCGACGCCCCTTTGCAACCACACACACGGATCGCACGCACGAGTCATACATAAGGGCGTGTGTGAATATGTTACACATGAGGCAGTGCGCAGATGGAATACCTGTACTACATGACTCGCCTCTGGAACCACACACATGTATCGGCCGCACGAGTCACACACAAGGGCGTTTGTGAATCTGTTACACATGAAGCAGCGCGCAGATGGAATACCTGTACTACATGACTCGCCTCTGGAACCACACACATGTATCCGCCGCACGAGTCACACACAAGGGCGTGTGTGAATCTGTTACACATGAAGCAGCGCGCAGATGGAATACCTGTACACGACTCGCTTCTGGAACCACACACATGTATCGGCCGCACGAGTCACACACAAGGGCGTTTGTGAATATGTTACACATGAAGCAGCGCGCAGATGGAATACCGGTACATGACGCCCGACGCCCCTTTGCAACCACACACACGGATCGCACGCACGAGTCATACATAAGGGCGTGTGTGAATATGTTACACATGAGGCAGTGCGCAGATGGAATACCTGTAACGACTCGCCTCTGGAACCACACTCACGGATCGCCCGCTAGAGTCACACACAACGGCGTGTGTGAATATGTTACACATGAGGCAGCGCTAGAGATCTAAAAAAACCAGTTTTTTTGACCAAAAGTAAAAAACCATTAAAATACCGGGTAAAAAACGGTAAAAAACAGTAAAAAACGTTTTTTTGCTATTTCGTCGTAAAAATAATAGAAAATCATATTTTTTCTCTCAATTGTTTTTTTGACGTGATCTGGTGTTACTCCTCTGAAAAATTAAGGAGTTCTGTTGCGAAAAGTTTTTGTTCGAAAGCTCTAAAAAGCTCGATGGCTGTTTTGCGCTATTGGCTCATCATTTGAACTTCCCGCTGCCGAGAGCGCGGGGATGAAGAGGGGGGAGGGGGGTCCACATCACTAAATCTTTATATTTTGAGCTCAAAATCAATACCTAATAGTACTAAATAGTACTTAAAAGAGACAAGTTGTAATTATAGAAAGTCAGAGCAGTTGTCATCACATGGGTTTTGATTACTTTTGCCTGATCTGATGCCTAGTTTAGGTGTTTAAATGATTTCTGGGTAACGCTTTCTGGAACGTTTTCCTTACATTAAAAATACCAGTCACAATTTTTTGATATGTTGTGGTGTGCTGTTAGTACTTGATTTTGAGCTCAAAATTTAAAGATTTAGTGATGTGGAAGTTGCTCAAACTAAATTTTTAAGATATTTTTTGTAAAAAAAATCCAATTTTTATTAGAAAACATTAGGTCAAAGTAGGGTCTATGGGGCTAAACATTATCCTTATACCTGGTTTAGTTGGTATCAACCCCTAGAACCTACTCTCATATAAATGTATGTCCTTTTGACAATGAAAACTTTTAAAAGCCATTACAAAATGGTCAAAATGGAAGTCAGCCAAATTAAGTCACAAAAATACCCCAAAAATTGGGGTTCAACTCAGCACTTCGGTATTTTTGGAGTAAATAATCGAAATATCGTAAAGTAAAAAACTGTTTTTTACCGAGTTTTTTACTCAAAAAAACAGTTTTTTACTATCGCTTTAGATCTCTAGGCTTGAGGTGTATGGACTAGTGGCAAGCACTACTTTGGGTGTATGGACTAATGGCTAGCATGGCTTTGGGTGTATGGACTTATGGCAAGCACTGCTTTGGGTGTATGGACTAATGGCTAGCATGGCTTTGGGTGTATGGACTAATGGCTAGCATGGCTTTGGGTGTATGAACTAACGGCAAGCAATGCTCTCGGTGTATAGACTTACGGCAAGCTATGCCCACTGTGTATGAAGCTACGGCATCGGGATTCCCGCCACTCGCCCTGCGAGCCTGCTAGCGTCACACGAGAAACAAGAGGCAGTTCGAGAAACGGGAGTCAGTTTAAGAAGCCAAGTTTCCTTATACGTCCCTTTAAGTTTTCAACCAGCGGTGCATCAGCATTAATGATGAAGAGAGTCTTAAGATCAGGTAAGCGTTTCTTTTATAAACATCCTGTTTAAGGTGGTCTCACCACCGTCCGTGGAGTGGCTGGCCAGGCAGGCTGGCTGGGCCGGCTTGCTGGGCCGGCTGGCCGGTCGTACCCGGCCAGTTACTTTTCGCGTAAGCCGTAAAGAAATTCAAAAAAATAATCGTCCGGGCACTGCATAATGTCAAAACTTTGTCATTCGGAAGGGGATAGTTCAATTACTGCTGAGGGGGGCCATCTTAACATAATACGGGCAATGGGCACTGCAGAGTAAATGGATTCATAGATTCTCTCCTGTCACATTTGGTGTACTTCTTTCAAAAAGTTTTGTACACAGGCTACTTTTCAATGCGAAGATCAAAGCAAAGCTGATAAAGTCTAGGGAGGGATTTTCTTTCCTGATAGCTCTGGATTATTTTTAAATCATGACGCACATACGCATTGCCATTTTGCCTGTTTCAATATATGTAACCACATATTGAAGACCTTACATGGATATTATATATGTTGACATGCAGATATTTTAGATGTTAGAAGTGTTATGAAGTCACCGGTCATCTGACAAAGGTGCGCAAGTCAAAAAATAAGAAAATCAAGGTTATTGAAAAATTTGATTCCTTTCCATACATAACATACACTGGCAAGAGGATTTTAAAAGTTTTTTATTTAAAACAAAGAAATAGCCTTGTGAAAATGTGCGTAAGTAAAAGATAATCTGACAAAGGTACGCAAGTCACCAACTCCAGATGACTTGCGCATATATGTCAGATTATGCAAGACTTGCGCACCTTTGTACAAATCTCTTCACCGACTTGCGCACCTATGTCAGATCAAGCAAGACTTGCGCACCTTTGTCCAATTATGTAGGACTTGCGCATGTTTGTCCAATCATGCATTCAGCTGACTTGCGCATGTATGTCCAATCATAAATCTAGCTGACTTGAGCATCAGGTGCCCTTGTTTCCTATCAAAACAGACCACCGAATGATAAAGTGTTATCACAGTGGCTTGGCCTACCAACATTTTTTAAGGTTAAATACAAGTGATGCCTTGCTGTGTCAGCACAGCTTTCCTTCTGTTCATGCATGTCAATGCTTGTCTCCCTACTTTCTGTTTACCGAAACATCCACCTCAACAATTCAATTCTTTTTTTTGTTTGTTTGATTGATTCAGCCCACCTCCTACTATGGAGCTAGTCTATACTATGAGTATTATCACTTAATGACACATTTAACTACACTCCACAAGTTCTCAGCTTTCAAAACACAATCAGGAGAAGAACAATCCTCTAACCTTGACAACCTATTGATGTTTTGTTGTGAGATGAGTTGTCCACAAATCCCGCGGTAGAAAGATGTTATGACACTATTTGCTGGAGTACTTCTCGATGTGATTGTCGATGAGATTATTTGTGTCACGATAGGAAAGTGATCGAAAGGTATCATCATAACAATAACTCATTACAAATCAAATAAAACACTTAAAATAACATAAACAGTGCAGTTAGCTCTTCTGCTACTTGTGGCTGCCGATAGCATGCCTTCTGTAAAATTCATAAGAGGTAGAGGTAGGATTTTCTGCTAACTTGTAGGAGGGCAGTGGCAGTGAGCAGAGCAACAGTGAGCAGCAGACGACATGTCTTTCGTCCAGAGCGGCCCCTTATACATTGGTGTGAAAGTATTTTTCCTGAAAACTTAACATAGCACGTGTAAACGTCAAAACCAGAAATTGTCTGCTTTCAAATCTCAGTCAAAATGCTAGAATTCGGAGATCTTGTTGACTACCTGATATGGTCTTGCCTATTGCTAAGTAGTGGACAATTCTCGTGTTTCTTGGTTATCTCTAGGTTCTTCAAATACTGCATTTCTATGAAGTTGGTGGGACAAAAATGTGTGATAACATTTGTAGTTGTGTTTTAACTTTGTGATTTCTGAGTTTCAGTTTCGGCCATTCAAGTTATTTTCTTTCTCTGACAAGAAAAAATAATGCACCTTGAAGTCACTTTCAGCTTGAACCCATGGTAAGTTCAGGATCTTTGCACTTTTTATTGAACATTTTACTAATTTTTTTCCCTTAGTCCATTCAGTGTCCCTCATACGAGAAGACTTCTCTTTAATAGTGCAGACAAGTATTCTGTAAATAATATCCGATACAAGATGAACAAGCAAACAAGCAAGAAGACAGTGCGTTAATTATGTACTGTATGAGGTACAGGTAGCTTCATGTAATTGTTCCCTATCTTAGGCAGTCCCTTACTAACAGCTGACAATGTTGTTGTTTTTTTCAGTTTTCAATTTCCTATTTTTCTAAAGCACCAACAGTTTTATGTGACCGTGCTCTTAAAATCAATTCGTGGTAATATGAAAGAAAATCTAGACTATGTAAAACTCATCTGTCAATATTTCACAAAAATGTATTCAAAGCTAGCAATATGGGATAGGAATGATTTCTTGATAATTTAAAATATGCCTACCAATTTCCAACTAACATGTGTTAGCCGGTAATTTAAGTGACTCATGTTTCCTATTGGCTTTATGCTGAAGCCTGCTCTTCAGTTTTGTGGATCTCATGCCTCTGTGCTTCTTATATATGATGTTGTCTTTGAGTGCCAAGGTCAGGAGTGCATAACTTTCATTTTCCTGTGAATGGTAGAAGTTGGTTTGTTTTTGTTTCAATGTCAATCTCGTTTTTTGTTGTTTTTTTTTCATTTTACTTTTTATTTATTTTTTTGGGATGTGTGTGATACAATTCTCTTTGTGGTGTTACTGTGATACTTTAGTAGTTGCTGTGACAGTGATATGCATTTGGAGATCTAAGAAGAACTGCTCAAAGTTATGACTTGTTTCCGCAACCCTCATTAATTTTTATGTATGGTCTTTTTTTGGGGTGTATGAGGTGAAGTTGGCAAACTGACATGTAAATATTTCTCAAGGATGGACTCTATAAGTGCTTTCCCAAATATGTTTGAAGCCGGGAATGTGGAATAGGACTGATTTCTTGATGATTCAAAATATGCCTACCATTGTCCAACTAACTTATGTTAGCGGGTAACTAAAGTGACTCGTGTTTCCTGTAAGCCGTATGCTGAAGCCTGCTCTTCAGTTTTGTGAATGTCATGACTCTGTACTTCTTATTTGATGTTGTTTTTGAGTGCTAATGTCAGCAATGTATAACTTTCATTTTTCTGGAAATGTTACAAGTTTTTTGGTTTTGTTTTGTTTTAATTACAATTTTAATCTTGGTTTCATCTTTTGGTGTGTGTGAAACAATTTTCTTTGTTGTGTTTGTGTGATATTTTAGTAGTTATTGTTACAGTGATATGCATTTAGACATCTAAGAATAACTGCTCAAAGTTATGACTTCTTGTTGCCGCAACCCTTATAAATTTTTATGTATGATCTCTCTCTGGGGTGTATGAGGTGAAGCCGGCAAACTGACATGTAAATATTTCTCAAGGATGCACTCTATAAGTGCTTTTCAAAATCTATTTGAAGCTGGGAATGTGGAATAGGACTGATTTCTTGATGATTCAAAATATGCCTACCATTGTCCAACTAACTTATGTTAGCGGTTTACTAAAGTGACTCGTGTTTCCTGTAAGCCTTATGCTGAAGCCTGCTCTTCAGTTTTGTGAATGTCATGACTCTGTACTTCTTATTTGATGTTGTTTTTGAGTGCTAATGTCAGCAATGTATAACTTTCATTTTTCTGGAAATGTTACAAGTTTTTTGGTTTTGTTTTAGTTTCAATTTCAACCTTGGTTTCATCTTTTGGTGTGTGTGAAACAATTTTCTTTGTTGTGTTTGTGTGATATTTTAGTAGTTATTGTGACAGTGATACGTAGTTGGACATCTAAGAATACCTGCTCTATGTTATAACTTCTTGTTGCCGCAACCCTTATAAATTTTTATGTATGATCTCTCTCTGGGGTGTATGAGGTGAAGCCGGCAAACTGACATGTAAATATTTCTCAAGGATGCACTCTATAAGTGCTTTTCAAAATCTATTTGAAGCTGGGAATGTGGAATAGGACTGATTTCTTGATGATTCAAAATATGCCTACCATTGTCCAACTAACTTATGTTAGCGGTTTACTAAAGTGACTCGTGTTTCCTGTAAGCCTTATGCTGAAGCCTGCTCTTCAGTTCTGTGAATGTCATGACTCTGTACTTCTTATTTGATGTTGTTTTTGAGTGCTAATGTCAGCAATGTATAACCTTCATTTTTCTGGAAATGTTACAAGTTTTTTGTTTTTGTTTTGTTTTAGTTTCAATTTCAACCTTGGTTTCATCTTTTGGTGATTGTGAAACAATTTTCTTTGTTGTGTTTGTGTGATATTTTACTAGTTATTGTGACAGTGATACGCATTTGGACATCTAAGAATAACTGCTCAATGTTATGACTTCTTGTTTCCGCAACCCTCATAAATTTTTATGTATGGTCTTTTTTGTTGGGGTGTATGAGATGATGTTGGCAAACTGACATGTAGGTATTTCTCAAGGATGGACTCTGTAAGTGCTTTCCCAAGTATATTTGAAGCTGGGAATGTGGAATAGGACTGATTTCTTGATGATTCAAAATATGCCTTCGATTGTCCGACTAATTTATGTTAGCGGTTAACTAAAGTGACTCGTGTTTCCTGTAAGCCTTATGCTGAAGCCTGCTATTTAGTTTTTTGGAATCTCATGCCTCTCTGCTCCGTATCTGAATGTCTAATGTTTTTAGCATATGATATGAATGTATCAGCATGTTTGTACTGTCATTTATTTCCTTTTTTCGTTTTTGTTGAAATTATGATCTTGGTTTTTGTGTCAAGGAATTTTTTTCCTTTTTTTTTTGTTGAATGTTATGTGGAAGCAATAAAACGTGGTGGTTGAGGTTTGAGACATCTGACGCATGCTTCAAATTTATTTGTATACAAAGACTCCTTTGTAGCATTTCTGATAATAAAAACAAAATAATATAAATGTATATTGGCTTTGGGGAAACACGCAATTTATGAAGAAATCTTTTTTACACAAAATATTTTACCTAAGACTAGATATCTTCCTTACTTGAAATGGCACTTGAGTATAACAGAATATTTAAAGCCCTTTTGAATAGCATCTCAAACCCATTGACATAACATAAGTTAAAATGTAGCATTGAACTTCTGATAATAAAAACTAAATAATATAAATGTATATTAGCTTTAGGGAAACACACAATTTATGAAGAAATCTATTTTTACACAAAATGTATTACCTAAGACTAGATATCTTCCTTAATTGAAATGGCAGTTGAGTATTACAGAGTATTTAAAGCCCCTTTGAGTAGCATTTCAAATCCATTGACATAAACATAAGTTAAAAAGGTGCATTGAACTTTTTAAAATGGCAAAGTGAAAGCAATAAAATTTATTAATAAAATATGTTCATAAAAAACAACAACACTATAACAGAAAAAGCCAATATCCTTTCCTGTGGTATGAATTCATGAATTTAATTATAATACAATGAAGTTACACAACTTAGCAGTCAACAAATTTAAGTTAATAATATTCATCTTTATGGAAAGACTTTTCTTCAATTACTTCATGAAATTAACAAGACAATAATATGTATTTGCTTTCCTGAACAAATTCATAAGGAATTATTTCTTTACATGCAATATTCTTCTTACAAGACTAGTTAAGTACTTAATTTAAAATGGCACTTGAGAGTTACAGAATAATCAAAGCAAATTTATAAGTAGTATCACAAACCCATGAGACACAACATTAGTTAAATTAATTAGCTGCTAGCACTCAACTTACAATTCTTCGCCATCACTTTCTTCAGCAGTCATTTCATCACTATCCTTATCATAAAAATCATCATCACCTCCATGGACTTGAATTGATTTGTAGAAATCATGAGCTGAGGTAGGTATGAGTGGCAATAGTTTCAATAAATCATTCTTCTTTTCTTTTGAAATAGGTAAAGGTTTGACATGAAGGCGCTTCCGATGTCGAGAGAGATTTGCAGCATCATATTCTCCTGCTTTTCCACGACGTTTGAAGTCAAGGCAAGAGTACCCTTTCTCCTGGAGGCTTTTCTTGAAAAATACTTTTCCTGGGTGTTTAGCTTCATACCTTAAAAGAGGAGTAGTCATCCAAGAGAACTTCTGTTTCAGTGTTGTATGTTGGCGGAGGACTAAGGGTCCTTTTAATAGAGACTGAAAGTCATAAAACTCTCCTTTCATCTCAGTAACTGAAAATCTACTTAATGGATATTGGGGGGTGGGTTCACCAAGCTTTCGAACTAAATCGAACCAATCACTTGGAACATTGATCTTGTCAGTGTGTAATTTCTTTCTCTCAATTATAGAGTGCTTGCAGTCTACTTCCATTCTAGTGTGTCCAACTTCTAGGAAAACATGTTCCACTGTCTGTATTGATGCATGGATCTGCACCAATAGCAAAAACATTGCAGCCAGGATACTGTTCCTATTTTGACCAGTTGTGGAATCGGAGAAAAGGACAATCTTCTTGACAGTGTCAGGTATAACATCTAAACAATGATAGTAAATGCACGAAGCAATTTCATTAGCACCACGATTCCCATCTATTTCGCTCCACATGTAACAGTGCGTTTTCTTAGTAGTTGAATCATAGATGGTTAAATTATAGGTCGATAGCTGCCTCAAGTAAAAAGCTGCACCAGTAGACAGTAAGGGAGTTTCTAAAACTTGCTCAAGGTCAAAAATAAGAACTCTTAGAGAAGGGTCACTTTGAGCTTCTTCTTTCAGTTTTCTTTTCAAATCGTATGCAGCTTGGGCTCTATCAAGATGAGCATTTCTCAGCCTCTCAATTTCTTCTCTTTTCTGTGGATCTTTTTCTTCTCGAAGCATTTGCTGCCAACTATCACATTTTTGACATGTGTCAGTAGATGGTTTTTTGAAAGACCGCCCAAGGGTATTAAAAATTCTCTCATAAGTAGAGTAAGAGACAAAAGTGTGACCTTCATCTATGTACATATTGTACATCTGCCTTATGTCAAGATGGCTGGGTAAATATCTTGTGTCTCCCACCTCAGACCTCTTGTAATGGAACTTATAAGAGGGGAATCCAAGCACATGTGTGGTCACTTCTTCCACAGTCTCTGGCTTCAGCTTGTGCTTTGGGGTGTGCTTTCCTCTTTTATCTTGCTGAACTGTTCCAGACACTGATTTTTGTTTCTTACTTACACCAAATCTGAGGAATCCATCAGTTTCACCAAGCGTGCCGAGGAATGTCTCTTTGCAAACAGGTTTGGCCTCACCATGGATATGAAAGAAATACTTATGAGTCACAGACTTTGGATGAGACTTTTCATGACCAGGTTGGAGTCTTAACCTTTTTGTCTTGACAGGAACTATTTCAACTCGAGAAGAAACGTACTGGACTCTCTTCTCATATGATTCCTGCTCCCAATATTCGGAGAAGATAGAATCGCCTACTTCATCAGTGATAATGTCTTGACATCTTTTTCTCTTGCAGGTATGCGGTGGCTTTCTTTTCCTGGCAGAAACTACTTTGTTATTGTAACTTACATATTCTTGACCACAGTTACGTAAGTATTTTTTCTGAGCCTTTTCTTCTCTGCTGCATTTGACATTTTTTTTTCCTTTTTCTCATCTTCTTCTGAGGTACGCACTGTCTTTCATCATCAGAGTCCTCCATTTCAGCTAATTCAAGATTTCTAATTTTTGATGAATGAGGAGTGGCTTTGTAAGATGAAGAATCACCACTAGAAGAATCATCACTTGCTGCAGACTCCATGTAGATACTAGCATCTGAATCCCCCCAGCTCTCGTCACACGATTCTACAGTAATTGTATTACAAGCAGCTTTTCGATCTAAAATGAGAAAAAAAAAAATTAGACTGAAGATATATATGAAAGATTTAATTCACATAAAGAAGAACTACAATACATCAATTATTTGACTTAACACACATGCATTACAAAACTAATAACATTGGTTTGATTTATGATTTGACTCACTTGATTTTCTCCTTCCAATCGACTTGCTGATTTCAGAACATGTACTTGAGAGAGGAGCTTGATGAGTAGTGGTTTGGGACACTGCAGGGAAGTCTGAATTCGGTGCACTGTCTGATGCAGCAGAATCAGTTGGAATGGCTGCAACAAAATAAAAATTTGTAAGTTCTAGTGTCAGATAAAAAAGGATCCCTACAAAACAGATTGACATCAGCAGCAAAGTTACTTTAAAGTACTTACTAGATCTTGTATAATTCTCAGGTTTCCTGGCAGTAATCTTGTCAGCACTGAGAGAGGGAGAGACAGATTTATCTGCAGTTGGTGCATTACAAGCATATTTTCTATCTATAAAACAAGAGACAAAGTTAAAAAGAGAATGTAAAAGATTTATTTCACATTGAGAAGAGTTACAATACATCAATTATTTGACGTAACACACATGCATTACCAAACTAGTAACATTGGTTGGGTATACGATTTGACTCACTTGATTTCCTTTTTCCATCCGACTTGCTGATTTCAGAACTTTCACTCAAGAGAGCAACTTGATGAGTAGTAGTTTGGGACACTGCAGGCAAGTCTAAATCCGGTGCACTGTCTGATGCAGCGGAATCAGTTAGAATGGCTGCAGCATAATAAAAATTTGTGAGTTCTAGTGTCTAATAAAAATCGGATTCTTACGAAACATCAACAGCAAAGTCACTAAAAAGTACTTACCAGATCTTGTTGTTCTCTCAGGTTTCGTAGAAGTAACCTTGTCAGCAATGAGAGAGGGACCGACAGAGGGAGGTTGAGCACAGATAGCTGTCGCACAATAACTTTCATCATTGACTGAAGCATTCTCTTTTCCAGCAGCTGAAATCAAGACTGTGCTTTTATAATTTACATTTTGTTTTATGCGATTAACTTGTATGAAAAAGTGTAAAGTTTAGCTTAAAAATAAACGTTGCCTTACCTATTTTTCGTGGTGCTTAATTGTATCCTAGTCTCTTTGAGTCATTGGAAATTGCTTTATGAATCAAAACTGTTTCAAATCAAATTTCAAAATTAAACACAAGACAAAAGACAACGATTAAATAACAGTTTTATGATGAACTGATGAACTTACTAGACCGATGACTAGGAGAGAAATTAATTCGCCTCACTAGTTTATTCTCTCCAAGGTAAGACCCTAAAACAAAATGACACTTTAATTGTAGCTGCAAGAGACAACATGTTACATTAACTCCCTTTGATGCACTTACTGCGTGTGGAAGTGGAGGATGCAGATGGGGTATAAGGCACTAAGGATACTCCTGTTTGCACAGGTCTCACAGGTGACAAGGAGTCAGAGGGAGGATCTGTAAGGGAACATTAATTTAAAGTTTCAATCTGCTGAACATGTAAGATTTGATTATATGGCCTGAACTCTGTGACTTACCCGCAAGGGATCTACTCTCCAGCCACAATTCACATTTCTGCTTTGGATCTGCCGCAAGGAAATTTACTTCTGTACCCGTGAAAGAGCTCACTTCATCTGGATAATCATCTTTCTGACGTAAACTGGTATTGTCTGTAGCATAGAACAAAATGGTATAGTTTGAATTACATGAAATCAGCCAAAATATTCTGTTGTTTACCTTTGGAAGGAGAAGGGACAACAGGAGGGGCAATGCCCATTTTCTGAAAAATGCGGTTCGCCCGTGAAGACGCACCTCCACCACTGAACCCTGGCATGGTTCTGAACGGTCATCTTAAAGTATCAATAAAGAAAACAAGCAGGCCCGCCCTTCCGCCAAACGTCGTTGCCAGCTCCGCTTTGCTACGCTGGCAACTCCGTTCGGCAGGGGGCGTGCCTGCTTGGCCTGCCGGCGGCGTTCGGTCGGGCCTTCGGCCCGACCCCTAAGTCACACAAAACGTCCTCTTAGCATGTAAATGATCGGGCCTGCGGCACGTAAAGGCATTCTCTTCGGAAAGAGGCAGTTTGTAACGGTGAACCACCGAAACTACAGCCCTCCCTTCTGCTTTGAAAACGTGCCAATGACTAAACGGTCAGTTACTCGGCAAAAAAGGGGAGTCGGAAATCTCGAAAAAATGTCGTAATACGTGAGTTCGGCCTCAGATGGAACGGTCGAACTCGGACTTTATTTGGCAGCAGTTGGCAACACTGAATTACGCTCGTCGAACCAATTTTAATGGTATAGGGGTCGAGGGGTGTCGAAAATTTCAAAAATTGTCGAGATGTGTCGAAAATTGTCGAAATATGTAGAAATTCGTAAAAAATGTCGAAAAATCTCGAAATATCTCAAAAATGTTGAGATGTATCGAAAAATATGGATAATATCGAAAAACATCGAAAAACATCGAAAAATGAGGGATAACGTCGAAAAATGTCGAAGAATATCAAAAATTGTCAAACATGTTTACAAATATCGAAATATGTCGGAATATGTCAAAAATGTCGAAAAATAACAAAAAACATCGAAATTATCAAAAATGTCAAAAAATATCGAACATTATCGAAAAATATCGAAAATTATCGAAAATGTCGAAGAATATCAAAAAATATCGAAAAACAACGAAAAATGTCGAAAATAATCGAAATGTTTGAGTTTTGACGATTGGCAACACTGGAAATTGAAAAACGGTTGGCACCACTGAATTGCGCTCGAAAAGACGGTTCTAGAGAGGTGCGGGTCGATGGGGTTCGTAAAAGTTAAAAAGTGGGTCAATTTTGGGTGCTTTTTACAGTGTAGTCGCGAGTTGGGTCCTTTTTATCGAAAAACGGTGGGCGCCATCGAACTGGACGCGAAATTACGCTTCCGGGAAGGTGCAGCTCGATGGGGTTGAGAAAAGTTGAAAACTGGACCAATTACGGGTGCTTTTTACAGTGTAGTCGCGAGCTGGGTCCATTTTTTCGTAAAACGGTGTGCACCATTGAACTAGACGCGAAAAGACGCTTCCGGAGAGGTACGGGTCGACGGGGTTGGAAAAAGTTGAATTATTTATTTATTTTTAATTCCGTGAAAACTTTTATAATTTTTTTCAGTGCCTTAATGAGGGTTGGCAGGATTTGCCGTAGGCGTTTCGTTGTCGAGGAGTAAAACTGTAGACACCCTGAAAATTTCAAGTCTCTAGCTCATCTCCTTCTAGTGGAACAGACAGACACACAGACAGACAGACAGACACGAGGTCGTTTGCATAAGCCCGCTTTTATGCTTTTTCAAAGCAGAAGGGCGGGCTAAAAACCGTCAATATCGTACAATTACAATGAACAGACACAGGATTCCCAACCTCTTCTTGGTGCAAAAGTGCATCATTTCACAAACCATTACAAAAACAGTGCTTTTGAGAGAGTATATCTTTTCTGTTAGATTGTTAAATTGTTTGACTAGTAGTAACTTTTAGTCACTTCCGAGACTTGGCATTTACTTTGACTTGCAAGTCTCACAGCTAGCAGGAAATCTGAGAGTGGACATTGGGGTGTGGCCCGTTAGATAGTCAAAACTGCGAATAAGGTGTTTCGGCACGTGGAGTAGGGACAGTGCAGAAGGCAATAGGGGTGCGTCCCAATTCTCCTTTGGCGTCGGTCGGTCCAGGTCGGTCGGTCGGTGCGAGAGAGACAGATGTATACGATTCAAATGGCTACTATCTCTCTCGCACCGACCAACGAAAAGGAGAATTGGGACGGAGACTAGATATTATGCAGCAGCAGGTAGCGCTGTAAGGCTCATTTGTTTGCTGCCACCTTATTGTGCACCCAGAATGTACGAGGCCTTATGGAAGAAATCAGTATTTGATTTTATAAAAATTCAGTAGGACACTTCCTGCAGGTTGATTCCATTCCGGTGCGACGAAGCGCCCGCGCTCCGTTGCAACGGTTTAGACTGGATAAAGAGACAGAGATAGCTGGTGCTGGTCTGAGACGACAGAAACAACGAAACGAAGCCCCCGCGGGCGCTACGTCGCAACCGGAATGGAATCAACCTGCAGCTGCTGCATACCCTTTTAAACGTCAGTTAACTTGCCAGTCACGGAATCTTCGACTGACGCGAGACATAGATACTTCAAATTTCACCCGAACAGTCGAAATACCACAAACCAAATGATGCACTTCTACTGCTCCACCACTCACACAACCGAGTCTCTTACTTACTCACTCAAAACTTCAAAATCCAGAAAGAGAACCGACAGTAACGGCCGACCGCGTAACGGCTCGC
The DNA here is from genome assembly GCA_029379305.1 of Frankliniella fusca. Lineage (NCBI taxonomy): Eukaryota > Metazoa > Arthropoda > Insecta > Thysanoptera > Thripidae > Frankliniella > Frankliniella fusca. The sequence continues at coordinate 78,452 of JAHWGI010000811.1, read as the reverse complement.
GCAGGGCGAAACTTGCACGGCTCGCAGCGAGGGATGCAGAGAGAAGGGGGGGGACACTACTTGTTTCGCGATCCAGTACGAAATTAAAAATACGAGAAAGATTACACTATTTTCCTTTCTAAAATATTTTATACAAATACTTTGTGTAGTAAATTTAGAAACTAAAGAGGCAGAATAAGCAGCAAGTCCAATCATCAGTCATCATTTTGAAACAGGAGTTGGTACGACTGATACTTACACTAAGTAAGATATGGTCTGGTACGGCCTTAAGCAACTCGCTTAAGGACCTGCCTGGCCGACTTCAGGAAGAGTGTAGTATAGTATAGGATTGTGTGCGAAGCCAAATAGATTCAGTTTAACACTTTTAATTTAAAAAAAATTAATAAAAGGTAATAATTACAAGAAGGAGGAAAAGTACTTCCGGATTGAACAAGATGGAAGAAATAGAGTATTATAAAAAAAGGTGTTCTGAATTAGAAGAAGAAGTTAGGCAACTAAAATTACGTCAAAAAGGGTGAGTGTGAGAAGGATGTAAGATCTCTCTTAATACTTGCATAAAGTTACTCCTTTACGAGCTAAGTGTAACAAAATCTCTCATTGAACCAGAGAAAAGCAGTTTCTTCAAAAAATTATTTCAATTGTTATGGAAGATGAAGATGAAAGAAGTTTGTCACCTGAGAAGAAAGATCCATCCCAAGAACCGAAAAGAATCCCTGGAAAATTTACCTGAAAATTATTGCAAATTTTTAAGTGTTAGACAAGTTTGCTAACAAAACCTTTTTTTGCAGCAGGTGAATTCAACGACAATACTATTCCCACGCCAAAAAACCCAATACGCAGTAGAACTAAGGCTCCACTTAAAAGGCAGCTAACTGTTAAAAAAAATAATATCCCTACCAAACATTTTAAAAAGGACAGTAATGGCTGGTTAGTTCAATTACAACCATGTGACTAAAACAGAACATACCTTTCAAATATTCTGTGTCTAAAGAAAATATTTTGGTTCCAGGATCGAATGCAAATCAACAAATCGTTCATAGCACCAATGTAACGGTTTTCTTGTACTGTATTATTTTTTCTATAAACATGTCTCACTAAAATAATTCTCAAGAAACATGCTATAAACAAAATTTGCAAATAAATCTGAAGCATGCATGACTTTGACAAAGTAAACCAATACTTTTAACTGTTTTCACTTTTCTCAGATAGATACAAATGCAAGATAAATGGAAACAAATCCGGAGTCATAAAGGTCTTAATAAAAAAAATATTACTTTCAGTTTAAAAATACATTTCATAACACATGACAGCTGGACACATTGCAAACTTTAAATACATTTTAAAAAGCACTTTTAGAGTCCATCATTAAGAAATATTTACATGTCAGTTTGCCGGCTTTCCCTCATGCACCCCAGAAAGAAAGAGAGATCATACATAAAAAATTATAAGGGTTGCGGCAATGAGAAGTCATAACTTTAAACAGTTCTTTTTAGATGTCCAAATTCGTATCACAATGACGACTAAAATATCACTCAAACACGACAAAGAAAATTGTTTCACAATCACCAAAAGATGAAACCAAGGTTGAAATTGAAACTAAAACAAAACAAAAACAAAAAACTTGTAACATTTCCAGAAAAATGAAAGTTATACATTGCTGACATTAGCACTCAAAAACAACATCAAATAAGAAGTACAGAGTCATGACATTCACAGAACTGAAGAGCAGGCTTCAGCGTACGGCTTACAGGAAACACGAGTCACTTTAGTTAACCGCTAACATAAGTTAGTTGGACAATGGTAGGCATATTTTGAATCATCAAGAAATCAGTCCTATTCCACATTCCCAGCTTCAAATAGATTTTGAAAAGCACTTATAGAGTGCATCCTTGAGAAATATTTACATGTCAGTTTGCCGGCTTCACCTCATACACCCCAGAGAGAGATCATACATAAAAATTTATAAGGGTTGCGGCAACAATAAGTTATAACATTGAGCAGGTATTCTTAGATGTCCAACTGCGTATCACTGTCACAATAACTACTAAAATATCACACAAACACAACAAAGAAAATTGTTTCACACACACCAAAAGATGAAACCAAGGTTGAAATTGAAACTAAAACAAAACCAAAAAACTTGTAACATTTCCAGAAAAATGAAAGTTATACATTGCTGACATTAGCACTCAAAAACAACATCAAATAAGAAGTACAGAGTCATGACATTCACAAAACTGAAGAGCAGGCTTCAGCATAAGGCTTACAGGAAACACGAGTCACTTTAGTTACCCGCTAACATAAGTTAGTTGGACAATGGTAGGCATATTTTGAATCATCAAGAAATCAGTCCTATTCCACATTCCCAGCTTCAAATAGATTTTGAAAAGCACTTATAGAGTGCATCCTTGAGAAATATTTACATGTCAGTTTGCCGGCTTCACCTCATACACCCCAAAAAAAGACCATACATAAAAATTAATGAGGGTTGCGGAAACAAGTCATAACTTTGAGCAGTTCTTCTTAGATCTCCAAATGCATATCACTGTCACAGCAACTACTAAAGTATCACAGTAACACCACAAAGAGAATTGTATCACACACATCCCAATAAAATGACGAGATTGACATTGAAACAAAAACAAACCAACTTCTACCATTCACAGGAAAATGAAAGTTATGCACTCCTGACCTTGGCACTCAAAGACAACATCATATATAAGAAGCACAGAGGCATGAGATCCACAAAACTGAAGAGCAGGCTTCAGCATAAAGCCAATAGGAAACATGAGTCACTTAAATTACCGGCTAACACATGTTAGTTGGAAATTGGTAGGCATATTTTAAATTATCAAGAAATCATTCCTATCCCATATTGCTAGCTTTGAATACATTTTTGTGAAATATTGACAGATGAGTTTTACATAGTCTAGATTTTCTTTCTCATTACCACGAATTGATTTTAAGAGCACGGTCCCATAAAACTGTTGGTGCTTTAGAAAAATAGGAAATTGAAAACTGAAAACATTGTCAGCTGTTAGTAAGGGACTGCCTAAGATAGGGAACAATTACATGAAGCTACCTGTACCTCATACAGTACATAATTAACGCACTGTCTTCTTGCTTGTTTGCTTGTTCATCTTGTATCGGATATTATTTACAGAATACTTGTCTGCACTATTAAAGAGAAGTCTTCTCGTATGAGGGACACTGAATGGACAAAGGGAAAAAAATTAGTAAAATGTTCAATAAAAAGTGCAAAGATCCTAAGTAGTGGCTGAACTTACCATGGGTTCAAGCTGAAAGTGACTTCAAGGTGCATTATTTTTTCTTGTCAGAGAAAGAAAATACCTTGAATGGCCGAAACTGAAACTCAGAAATCACAAAGTTAAAACACAACTACAAATGTTATCACACATTTTTGTCCCACCAACTTCATAGAAATGCAGTATTTGAAGAACCTAGAGATAACCAAGAAACACGAGAATTGTCCACTACTTAGCAATAGGCAAGACCATATCAGGTAGTCAACAAGATCTCCGAATTCTAGCATTTTGACTGAGATTTGAAAGCAGACAATTTCTGGTTTTGACGTTTACACGTGCTATGTTAAGTTTTCAGGAAAAATACTTTCACACCAATGTATAAGGGGCCGCTCTGGACGAAAGACATGTCGTCTGCTGCTCACGGTTGCTCTGCTCACTGCCACTGCCCTCCTACAAGTTAGCAGAAAATCCTACCTCTACCTCTTATGAATTTTACAGAAGGCATGCTATCGGCAGCCACAAGTAGCAGAAGAGCTAACTGCACTGTTTATGTTATTTTAAGTGTTTTATTTGATTTGTAATGAGTTATTGTTATGATGATACCTTTCGATCACTTTCCTATCGTGACACAAATAATCTCATCGACAATCACATCGAGAAGTACTCCAGCAAATAGTGTCATAACATCTTTCTACCGCGGGATTTGTGGACAACTCATCTCACAACAAAACATCAATAGGTTGTCAAGGTTAGAGGATTGTTCTTCTCCTGATTGTGTTTTGAAAGCTGAGAACTTGTGGAGTGTAGTTAAATGTGTTATTAAGTGATAATACTCATAGTATAGACTAGCTCCATAGTAGGAGGTGGGCTGAATCAATCAAACAAACAAAAAAAAGAATTGAATTGTTGAGGTGGATGTTTCGGTAAACAGAAAGTAGGGAGACAAGCATTGACATGCATGAACAGAAGGAAAGCTGTGCTGACACAGCAAGGCATCACTTGTATTTAACCTTAAAAAATGTTGGTAGGCCAAGCCACTGTGATAACACTTTATCATTCGGTGGTCTGTTTTGATAGGAAACAAGGGCACCTGATGCTCAAGTCAGCTAGATTTATGATTGGACATACATGCACAAGTCAGCTGAATGCATGATTGGACAAACATGCGCAAGTCCTACATAATTGGACAAAGGTGCGCAAGTCTTGCTTGATCTGACATAGGTGCGCAAGTCAGTAAAGAGATTTGTACAAAGGTGCGCAAGTCAAGACTTGCGCATATTTTCTCAGATGTTTTCATGGTGCAAAACAGCGTAAGTCATGTTATTTCTTAACCTGTTGGGCATATTTATTTTTGTTTTAGGGGAGCATTTTCAATAAGGCTTAGAGTATCCTAAACAATTATTTTTTCTCTAAATTTTTGAAAAGTACTCCCATTAAACACAAAAGTTTCTCTGCTGGAAATTTTTATTTTTTGACTTGCGCACCTTTGTCAGATGACCGGTGAAGTACCTTTCTTGGCAACTTAAATGCAACAGAGCGTTCAACCTTTAAGTCAATACAGAACTTTGAAATACGATACAACACGTAACTTTTGCACAAGTGCAACATTAAAAAGAAAAGAAACTCCTTTCTAAAAAGGAAAGTTGATTGAAGCAAAGCAAGCAATTGAGATAAAAATTCGTGAGCAATTTTCAGTAAAGAGGAATGATATTTGAGCATACGGAAGTAAAATAAAGGATAACAATCTACAACAACCCAGCAAGTATGAGAACTTTTCATGACAGCTCATTGTGACTGATAGCATGAGCTCAAATGAATGAAAATTACTCATAGATTTGCAGTTTTCAATATTGTATTAACCCTAGGGTTATCATAAGGCTTTAACAAAGTGTAAGAGAACCATTAACTTACTGTGATTATTAATTTTAAATTTATATCCACTAGTTCAAAAGTCAATATTGAAGCCAGATTAATGCACTATATATTAATGCTTTAAGCACCAACATTTTGTGCCCGTCACAAGAAAAGATTCTGGGGAGCTGGGTGTAGATTGGGGTTTCCCCAGTCCTTAGTGTAAAACATCAGATTTGTAATACCGAAGAGTGCAGGGGCACAGGGCTCAATAGGTATAATTACCTTAAGTTTGTAGCAGGGGCAGCCTTTGTGTTGAGGACTAGGTGAAGGGACAAGAGCATGGCGGAGCTGCACTGGCACATCCTCAGTCTGATACCATGTCGAGCCATCTTTAAACCTTCATCGTGTGGTCTGGCTGCTGTCTGGCAACGTGGACCATGCCGTGGCTGACAAGACAGTCCTCTGGAATATACAAAACAAAAACAGAATTAGAGTAGTTCAATTCACTAGCAGCACAAAAACAGAGCATTAATTTATCAAACTGACAGAAAAAATATATATTATAGGTATAACAATATTTCATAAACATGAGTGTTTTATAATATATATAATTTTTTAGGTAAAGCAGTACCACAAACACTGTGGAATAAAAGGAGAAAATGGACAGTCTACGGAAATACTGATGCGAAAGAAAGGATTCTACGTCCATCAATAGGGGTTTGTTCATAATTAGAAGATAATTTTTTTTTTATCATGGAATAGTTTTCTATGACAAAAAAGAACCAAAACTGACACTCAATTATTTTTTTCAGGTTTCCTCCCAGGATCCAAAACCAGACAATGTGGAAATTACAGATAAGAGAGATGCAATCAATAGCAAGGATGATTTGATGGGTACAGATGATATCGATGGTTTGCATACAACTATTCAGACTCCAGCTCAGGTTTGTATAAAAAGTGATGTTAAAGATTCATGGCTGAGTGCAAAGAGAACTATTTTATAATCCAAGCAATCAAGAGGAACCATATTTTTTTTTACATGCTGCTAGTTATACAGAATAAGCTAGAATCTTGAACTTTTTAGCCTGACCTTCTACTTTGAAAAAGCAGTATGCAGCAGGATTAATAAAATGTGGTTCAGTTATTAGAAAAAGAAAAAAAAATTAGGTTACTGACAATATAGGAAAGACAGCCTCTGTAGAACAACTCACCAAGCTTACTTTCTGGCTTCACAAAATTGACATTCAATTATTTTTTCCAGGTCTCCTCCCAAGTTCAAGCACCATTGTCTGCGGGAAATGGAGATACAATTAATAGCAAGGCTGATTTGATGGGTACCGATGATTTAGTTGAAATCGATGGTGTGCATACAATTATTCAGACTCCAGCTCAGGTTTGTAAAAAAAGTGATGTTAAAGATTCATGGCTCAGTGCAAAGAGAACTTTTTTAAAATCCAAGCAATCAAGAGGAACCATTTTTTTTTTACAAGCTGCTTGTTATACGGAATAAGCTAGAATCTTGAACTCTTTAGCCTGACCTTCTACTTTGAAAAAGCAGTATATAGCAGGATTAACATAATGTGGTTCAGTTAGTAGAAAAAGAAAAAAAAAAATAAAGTTACTGACAATATTGGAAAGACAGCCTGTGTAGAACAACTCACCAAGCTTAATTTCTGGCTTCGCAAAGTTGACATTCAATTATTTTTTCCAGGTCTCCTCCCAAGTTCCAGCACCATTGTCTGCGGAAAACGGAGAAGCAATTAATAGCCAGGCTGATTTGATCGGTACAGATGATTTAGTTGAAGTCGATGGTTTGCACACAATTATTCAGACTTCAGCTCAGGTTTGTATAAAAAGTGATGTGAAAGATTCATGGCTGAGTTCAAAGAACTGTTTTAGAATCCAAGCAATCAAGAGGAACCATTTTTTTTTACATGCTGTTAGTTATACGGAATAAGCTAGAATCTTGAACTCTTTAGCCTGACCTTCTACTTTGAAAAAGCAGTATATAGCAGGATTAACATAATGTGGTTCAGTTAGTAGAAAAAGAACAAAAAAAATTTAAAGTTACTGACAATATGGGAAAGACAGCCTGTGTAGAACAACTCACCAAGCTTAATTTCTGGCTTCGCAAAGTTGACATTCAATTATTTTTTCCAGGTCTCCTTCCAAGTTCCAGCACCATTGTCTGCGGAAAACGGAGTAGCAATTAATAGCCAGGCTGATTTGATCGGTACAGATGATTTAGTTGAAGTCGATGGTTTGCACACACACATTCAGACTCCAGCTCAGGTTTGTATAAAAAGTGATGTTAAACATTCATGGCTGAGTGCAAAGAGAACTATTTTATAATTCAAGCAATCAAGAGGAACCATTATTTTTTTACATGCTTCTAGTTATACGGAATAAGCTAGAATCTATAACTTTTTAACAAGACCTTCTACTTTGAAAAAGCGGTATGAAGCAGGATTAATAAAATGTGGTTCAGTTGGTAGAAAAAGGGGGGAAAAAAAATTAAAGTTACATGCAATATGGGAAAGACAGCCTCTTAGTTGCCACCAAGCCACCAAGCTTAGTGTCTGGCTTCACAAAATTGACACTCAATTATTTTTTGCAGGTCTCCTCCCAGGTTTCAGGACCATTATCTGTGGAAAAAAGAGAAAATTCTCTCTCTTGGGTAAACAACCATATGAGACTTAGGAGTTTGGAATCGAATGCGGCTGAAAGTCAGGTAAAAAGAGAAGAGACATAAATCTTATAGCATTGCATTTTCTCCAAAATATCAATTTTACACCTTGTATGCATGGCAACTTTAGATAATTTATTCCTTGAATTTGAACTCTTACAGAATACTCTATTGGGATCTTCTATAATGTCTTCGAACCTTGTGTTGTACGAAAACCTGGATATGGGCCTGTGCACAGAGGTATGGTGGTTTTAGCATTTTCAATCAAATTAAATTTCGTGACTTATTTTGTCTGAGCCAATTCATAACGACATCTTTAATCTTGCAGAATCAAATTGATTATTCATCCCAGCAACAGCTGTTTTATGACCAGTCAAATGACATCCCTGATATGGAGATGGTGTTCGTTGAGCAGGTGACTATTGGAAGTTTTCTTTCCCCTCTTTCAACACTTTTAAGAAACTCTTTTCAAGTTAAAATATTTTTCATTTGACAGAACAATGATGAATTTTTAAAGGCTGCTGTCCAAAATGAATCTGAAACTGCAAATTTGGAAAACTGCAAATCATCTACAGATAAAAGTGTTGACGATGACAAGATTATGGTGATTATAAACTTACCTTGTACTTTTGAATTCAGATGCCCAGTTTCAGAACTTCATTACAGTATCTTTTATTTGACAGGATAACACTGCATCTGCAAATGATGTTACTAATGAAACTGAGAGCAATACTGAGTCTGACATATATAAGGTGATTATAAATTTCACATGTACCTTTGAATTTAGATGTGCATTTTCAGAGCTTAATTAAAGTATCATTCATTTGACAGGATGATGAAAATAATGACACTGAAAGCGATTCTGAGTCTGGCAAAACTAAGGTGATTGTAAATTTCACTTGTTCTACTTTGTAATTCAGATGAGCAATGTTTCAACTTCATTTTTGTTACACAGAGCTCACAACAATTGGCCCAAGCCAAAATATATTTAATCAGTGTCAGCAGAAAAGGGCCAGGAGGAAAGAGGATAAGAGACAAAAAAAACTATTGTTGTTTTTGTGGCGTTGCCCGCTTAAATTTGCCAGTGCATTATCGCACAAAACATTCCAGGAATTCCGAAGTCATCGCCTTGGAGGCCTTGGAGAGTAACTCCAAAGAGAGAAAGGTTCTTCTCAAGACGTTTTTGGCGAGGGGGATGGATGCCCACAACCGAAAGCTGAAAGAGTCTGGCGACATTAAAACAGAGCCATTGGCAGTTTATAGAAGGCCAAATGAATCCAAAAAGGACTCAATGAGTGGAAAGTCTTACGTGACATGCAAAGCTTGTGGAATCAGCCTGACAGCAGCTCTGTTGCCAAAACACCTTCATGTAAGGTGTCCTGGCAAGGCTAGTGTTAAAGCCAGCCAGCCATACTGGCAGCAGGCTGCTTCAGCAGAGCCAAAGCCGCCTTATATTGAACCCAAGTTGTGGGATACCGTTATTTTCAGCATGAGGGAGGGACCAGTCCGCCAAGAAGTAATCCAGGACAAATTAATATGCCTTGTTGGTAATGACGCCCTACCCAAGTTAGTATCAGGTACTTACAGAAAAGCTGAAATTTCAGCTCAGCTCCGCCTCCTTGCTGATTTTTTATTGTTGTTCAAAAAAGAAGACCCATCAGTTAAAAACTTGGAAGACGTGCTGCAGTCTTGTAATTTTTCTAAAGTTCTGTCACTAGTTAAAAGTATTTGTGACTTCAATCCTGATACTCAGCAATTTGGAAAGGCTGAGAAAGCCAAAACGCTGGGACTATCATTAGAGGAAGCCTGCAAAGCCTTGATCGCCGCAGCTCAAGAAGAGGGAAATGAAGAAAGGTCTTTGCAGGGAAAACACTTCTTGGACCTCCTGAAACTTAGGTGGAGTAAAAGGATGGGAGTCAGTATTCAGGGATCAAAAAAACTGCAGAAGAAACCAACTGAATTACCATCCCGAGAAGACTTAGAAAAGTTCATAATTTACATCAAAAATTCAGAAGTTTCCGCCCAACACTGTTAAAACTAAGGCGTAGCCTTACGCCCCGTTTTCAAGCGTACTGAGATTACGCTTGAAATCAAGCGTACCAGGCCGATCCGCTCCTATTCGTCCTATCTAAATGTATGGGAGAATTTCTTCCGTATGCTTGATTTCAAGCGTAACGTCTTCAAGCGTAACTGTATGCTTCATTCAAGCGTACAGTTACGCCTTAGTTTTACCAGTGAAGAGAACCTCAAGAAATACCCTTCCATTCTCAGTTACAGGAATCTGCAAGAAACAACATTAGCCCACATAATCACTTTCAATAAACGAAGATCTGGAGAAGCTCATAGGACTAAAGTTTCCGATTACAAGAAAAAGAAAGCTCTGTCAACTAAAGCTACAAACCTTAAAGGAATTCTGACAGATATTGAAGTGAAACTTCAGAATTCGTTGATTTATTTCACCGTACAGGGAAAGAATTCCTCCCAAGTGGACGTTGTCCTCACACCCCTAATGAATGAGTCTGTGCAGCTGCTCCTAGAAACAAGAGACATTGCTAATTTTAAGGATAGTGATTTACTGTTTGCCATTCCGAACAAGCCGAACAGTTCACTGAGAGGCTGGGAGGTGATGGCGAAGATGGCCAAAGAATGTGGTGCTAAGAAGCCTGGACTGTTAACTTCAATCAACATGAGAACAGAATTTGCAACGATGACTCAAATTTTTTGTTTGAGTCGAACTGAAATCAACATCCTCGCTCAACATATGAGCCATACAAGAGGAGTTCATGATGCCATCTACAAGCGGACTCACCCTGAAGTGGAGACTTCGCTTGTTTCCTCGCTTTTGGTTCTGCTTGAGGGAACGGCTGAGGAGATCAGGTCAAAGAGAAGTTTCTCCATGGAGCAGATGCAGCAGGACAATGAAGGTAAAAGTATGCGAAGTCATGACTGTTATCCTCTGTAATCCTTGGCACAGCTAGAACTCATGTACTTTAAATTACAGCCGAGCATTCTACTAGCATGGGAAGTAACTTCTCTACTCCCACTAAGAAAAAAGGTAATACTTACTGTTTTCCCCTTGCCTTCTGCTGAGAAAGCATAGAACTCAGTACTTTACAGCACGCTTGCTTCAATATCCTCTTCCCTTCTTAAGATGCTAACTAGATATATTTCATTGCAGTGACAAATGCAGAGACGGATAATGAGTATATACCTGAGGATGAAGATGATGAGGATAGAATTAAATGTAGAAACATGGCAAACCGTAGGAAGTGGGAGGAGAAGGAAAGAGAAGAAGTCAATAACATTTTTAAAGATTTCTTCAACAAATCTTCACGTCTCCCATCAAGACACGCCATCAAAGAATTAATAAAAGACAATGAAGTGCTGAAAACGAGGTCTGAAGAGAGCATAATACAATTTATTCGAAATGAAAAAATGAAATTATGATTTTCTTCTATTTATTACTTACGCATGCCATTAGGTTTTTCTTAATGTTCCCTGCTGCCAGTAAAATCGATGAAATTAGTTTCCCTTGCTGCTTGTTATGTGAATGAAATTGGTTTTAAATGTATTGCTTTTAATGAAAATTATGATTTTGTACTTAATTTTATCTACATAAAAATATGCAGGCAACTAGTTTTTTTGAATGTTGAAATTTGTTTTATTTAATGATTTGTATTTACTGTGACTGGCAGCAGGCTACAAAGATTTCTGTTTCTTCAATGGCATGTTCCTTAAGACTGTGAAGTTGCTGGGGCACCACCCCGGCGACCCAGTTACAAGGACACGCCATTGAAAAATTCCTTCATTTTTAAATGACTTGATCTTAATTTGTATAGTTGGAAACCTGCTACCTTATAATTTATTTAATGATTTTAGTAAAGTTTAAGAATTAGTTAAGCTGTAATCAGACATTTTATCTACATAATAATATGCAAGCAACTAGTTTTTTTGAATGTTGACATTTGTTTTATTAGTTAATGATTTTATGTTTACTGTGACTGGCAGCAGACTACAAAGATTTCTGTCTCTTCAATGGCGTGTTCCTTAAGACTGTGAAGTTGCTGGGGCACCACCCCGGCGACCCAGTTACAAGGACACGCCATGGAAAAATTCCTTCATTTTTAAATGACTTGATCTTAATTTGTATAGTTGGAAACCTGCTACCTTATAATTTATTCAATGATTTTAGTAATGTTTAAGAATTAATTAAGCTGTAATCAGACATTTTATCTACATAATAATATGCAAGCAACTAGTTTTTTTGAATGTTGAAATTTGTTTTATTAGTTAATGATTTTATGTTTACTGTGACTGGCAGCAGACTACAAAGATTTCTGTCTCTTCAATGGCGTGTTCCTTAAGACTGTGAAGTTGCTGGGGCACCACCCCGGCGACCCAGTTACAAGGACACGCCATGGAAAAATTCCTTCATTTTTAAATGACTTGATCTTAATTTGTATAGTTGGAAACCTGCTACCTTATAATTTATTTAATGATTTTGGTAAGTTAAAGAATTAGTTAAGCTGTAATCCAACCCTTATAAAGCTGCATGTTCGGCGTCAAATATATATTCCTGCATTTATGAATGATATAATCGTACTTTGTATCATTGAAAACCTGTTACCTTCTAATTTACTGACTGATTTGAGAATAGTTGAGGAATTAGTCTGTAATTAGATGTATGTAGTACCAGGTATAAGATACTGAAAAAACTTGAATTTTCTTCAAAATTGATGCAAAAGAAAAGAAATATGAAGTTGCATTTACTTTTTGTGAATTGATGAAAGATGTCCTGCAGACGTCAAAAAAAAGTGACCATGCTGACAGTGCACAAATTCCTCCTTGGGTGAAGTAATGAGGCATCAGCTTCTTGGATGGCTCATTGGATGAGATATATCCCTGAAATTTAAATATTGATAGATAGTATCCGATTACCAATTCTTAATCAAGCTTTCACATACGCACCACATTTGCTGACTGCATTAAATCTGAACTTGGTGGATTTTACCACACACTGCTTGAGAAGACCTGAACTCCTCACATCACTAAATCTGAAAACCAAATAGGCGAAAATGACTCATTAAAATCATCTTGATATAATTTTTTTTATAGATTAGATTACATAGGTGATTAGGGCACGGGACCTCATATCACGAAGTAGAATAAAAAGGCAAGGCCGGCCCCCGCCCCCTCCTTGCCCTCGCCAATGTCATGGAAGGTGAGGAACCCCCTCCGCACCACTACGTACGGGCGGCGTGGGTGACATCTCACCTCTGAAGAAAATAAGTTTTGTCAACTCAGCAAAATTAATGAAAGAGAAAATGTGCTGACAAGCAGAATAAGTCCCCAGAACACCAATTTTCTTCGGGTAGGCTCTCGTTGGCCTAGTTTACATGTGACTTCAGGTGACAGTCAGGTTTTGTCCTCTAAAAAAGCAGGTAAGATATGGTCCTGATGAAATTCTGAGCAAGTGATCACAAAACATAGCCCTTGAATTGAATTTTTAAAACCATGTAAATTACAAAAAAAAAAGTTTGCAAACTGCGCTTGTAATTTTATTAGGACCAAATGTATTACCCGGATAATTTCCTGCTTTGGGTCGTGGAAAACATCTGATACAAGTACTAACATTCTTTGTGAAGCTTGATTTAGAGTGCTACCGGAACGTATTCATCTTTAAAACAACTGGTTGGGGGTCTTCAGGCGTTTAAATGGAACTAGACATTCAAATTTATTTAAATGACAAGCAAAGCAGTTTGCTACATGCCCCACCACAGCAAGTTTCTGCTTTACATTCGTTACAGACTTTGAAATTGTAATTCATAACTGCCTTATCAACAATTTGTAAATAATACTGGTAGGGGGTTAGAGCTTCAGCAAATATTCATAAACAGTGGATTAAATAGTAAACTGATTCGAGAAGAGGTTCTGCATGCCCTTACACATTTCACTTTTACCAGCTAATGTAATAATAAATATGATTTAAGTGTATGAAGCAACATTGTAAGAGCACCCTAAATAATGTGGCTTCTCTTTCCAACAGACAGAAGTATGAAGCAAGCTTGTCAGTTGTGCTGCAAGTCTTCCACTGTTGCAAGATGTCAAAGTCCTAAAGAAAATGAGTCTAGCAGAAGTAGCAATGAAAGAGATAGTATGCTGCATTGCCCTTACAAGGACAAGGATCAACTGGCTAGTAAGCGTCTTTTATGTAAATAATAGAATGAAGTACTTACTTTATACTTTCATGTGTATTAACACGTAACATGTTTGTGTGTTCTAGTGTCAGAAATTTCTTCCTTTACAGCAGGTGAACTTGGCTTATCATTGAATCCAGAATGGGGTAAGTGCTAATGCAGCATTTACTTACTTTGAAAAAGTATTTTCTCTTGAAGAGAAATTCTTTTTAATTGTAACTTATTTTACAGTGAGAGAAAATGTTCGAGCTGCTAAAGTTTACAACTCAACTTTATTCACAGCTGAAATCAGGAAGTGCTACAAACTCTCATAGAACCTTTTTTTTTTATAATTATTAGCTAGGCTGCTAGCAGAGTCCTAACTTTTTAAGTGTGTTTTAACAGGTCACACTCCGCCTCTGACAGCTTTTGGGAGTGGTACAATGAAGCAAATTGACCAGATGTCCAATGAGAAGGTCAAACAGTGGTTGTTCAGATCAGAAAATGATTTAATTGGTATGTTTTACATTGCAGCATGCAATTTTATTAGACAGTGGATGTGTGTTACTACGAAATGAGCCCAACTACTAAAACATATCAAATTACTATGTTTTGATTAATAAGAATATTGAACTCAGTTAAACAATTAAAACCATAACTTGGCTCCCCCATCCAATCAAAATTGAATTATTTTGTGTTTAGTTGATTCTGTTAATTAGTATCACACATCCCCTTTGTAAAAGAGCCCTCAGAAAAATTTAACCTTCTCTCAGAGGTTTTTAGCTAGTAAACCAGGTAACAGTAAGACATTGTAGGAACACCCATAATAATGGCTATCTCCTTTTTTTTCTTTAAATAGATACTCAAAATGCCGCAGTTATTTCAGATATGACACTGGCTGCTGATATCGATAATCAACAAGATGCCTTTGTTTTGCCTCTCGATCCACCACTTGAAGGTGAACTGGTCATGGTCATGAGTAACATTGAGACAAATGTTGGAAAGGGTGAACCTGAAACCATAGAGAATGTACATGACCCTGCAATGGTTCAGAGGCAGAGAAAGCGGAAAAATTTTCCAGCTACTGAACACCCCCCAAAGAAGAGGAAAGTTGTCCAAGCTAGGTTGAAAGCAGCACAGACCAAGGAAGCGTACAATGCTGGCATTGCTCATGTCACCTTGCGTGGAAAGCAAAAAGTGGCTAGATCCATAAAGCCAGGTTGCGCTGCAACCTATAAATAGGAATGTAGAGCAAAAATAAACGAAGACCTTAGAAAGCTGCAGTTTGGAAGATTCTGGAGCACCAAGAGTAAGGAAGCGCAGTGGCAAATGTTGGCAAAACTTGTAACTGTAGTGCCTGTGAAGAGACAGACAGTTGAGCTTTGTGGCAAAGCACCTTACAGGAAGAACTCGTACGAATGCCATTTGGAAGATGAGAATTTCAGAAGAATTTCTGTTTGCCAAACCATGTTTTTGCAAACTTTTGATATCAGCGTGAAATGTGTAAGATCAGCTTTGACTAAAACCAGTCCTGACAAAAGAGAAAAGCACAAAAGAAAAATATTATCACAGGAACTTAAAGACAGTATGGAAACCTGTAAAATTACACACCTGCTCAGCATGGAGAAAAATTGAACTGAAGATCTAGAGGACACCGGTAGGAATTAATGCACATGCTGCTGCTTTTGGAAATATGTTTCAAGTTCAAAATGATCAACCAGATGGTGTGTGATGAATAACAAGACCCCTGGTCACAGCCTAATGCTGCTGATGTCTCCACTGACGGTGAGGTGTAAGACTGATTTTCTTTGTATTTGCTATTTAAAGTGTCCTCTGGCAACTTACTTCTGTTCTGTGAAGTAGGTTATTTTCCTTCCAATGTATCTGTGTAACTGTACGCTATCTCTTTAAATTGTGTGCCTTTCTGAATAGCATTGGTACTTTATACGCTTTAATTGATTGCACCTTTATTTATCATCACAGGTGTTATTAGTATTGATATTACATTCTTTGTGTGTTTTAATAACGTATCGTAACTGTCGTAGCCCAAATGTAAATTATATTTCTTGTACCCTAGCTGACCTTTAATCATTGTGTTCTTTTTTTATTTTATACATTATTATGTTTTATTCCTGATTGCCTGACAGCTAAGTTGGGAGCATACTAGTACTCCCCCTCTAGGAGAACCCTAGCTATTTTGTACTTGTTCTAGAAATATTTTGAGGAAATATCAAGGATTTTGTTGTATTAAGTGGATGGGTCTGGCTCTTCCGCTAAATTTCAGATTTTTCTACAGTATTATATTCAATTTTTTTTTTTAAATAGGAAACATTAGGGCAAGTTTTATTTTAAGTTTCAGAAAGGAACTTGTTGTTGGTGTGCACAGTCCCATAGTTATTCTGCTCAGTATAGCTTTGTTGTGAATATCAAGCCGTGGATGAGGTTCTGGACGAAATGGCTGCTTATTTCCATAAGTTGACAAGGCAGTTCAATAGAGTGCATCGTTTGGCATGGTAAAGAAGTGTATTTGTGGGTTTTGACGCCTGAGAGTAAAATTGTCTATTGCTAGCTGCATCTTTTTTTTGCAGTTTCACTTTTAAAATTTAATATCCCCTATTTGGACAAAACACACACATATACTTTTTTACCATGCCAAAAAAAGCATTCCATGAAACTGCCCTGACAACTTCTTGAAATGCCCTTTGATCAAGAAACCCGTCCAGAATAATTGGGATTGTGCGCACCATCAACAAGATCCTTCCTGGAACTTGCCGTCATCTTTCCTATTTTAGAAAAAAGGCAATTGGATAAAGAATTAAAAACAATTCTGAAATTTAGTGTAAGAGCCAGACATCTACTTAATACAACAAATTCCTAACTATTTCTTTAAAATACTTCTAAAGCAGTTCAAAACTAACAAGAGTGTGTTGTAAAATATATTATCTAGGTTTTGCACAAGGGCCCTAGGGGAGGTAAATCATTTTAAAAACAACTTTTGCAAGGATTTAAACCTTAGGATGATTTGGTTACATTTCTAAATAAGTATGAAATGTGTGAAACTTCTTGCCTTTCCTTTTTTTTTGTTTTAAATTAATTGCTTTATCCAGTCACATACCTTTAAGACCGGCAATGAATTTTATTTTCCCATCCTCAAACTTTCAGAAGATTCGGGTTGCTTAAAATTACTGGATAACCAAGTTGTCGGGTAAATTCTGTCCAGAAATTGTGGAAATAGAATGGGAAGGAAACTTGACAATTTTTTTTTTTTATTAGTGCTTACAGAAAAAAAATTCATAGCTCAACAACTACATGGCCAATAAGTAATGTTTATGGTTAAACTGAAAGTGAAAACAACACAATTTTAAAACTATTTTCAATTTAAGAAACTGATGAATAGGAAGATTGTCTTCCAAGTAGATACGAAGAAGGGTGCTCCCACAATATCTTTCACTTAGCTTTGCTTTCTAGACAGATTTCTCAGGGACAGCGAGGAATTATTCTTAGGCCTGAAGTTATTTAAATAGAGGACGTGTAACACTATTTAACAGAGTCAACAGAGAGCAAAATAATACAATTTTGTTAAAGTAGTATTAGTTTTATCCAAAGTTTATGAATCAAAACCAGAACATGAGAAACCCAGCCAATCAAATTTGTATTATTTAGTCATCAGTTGACTCTGTTAAATAGTATAACACTTCAACTTTGTAAAAAACTTCAGCCCTCTGAATAACTCCACCTTATCTGTGAGAATCCTGTTTAGAAAGCCAACTGACTAAACAACATTGTAGGAGCAGCAGAACTACCTTACTCTTAAACTATCAGTTGTGTGAGTTTTTTCTTAAAATAGAAAAAAAAAACCTGAAAAAACATGAAATACTGATGTACAAATTGAGTGTCATGCCTCAGAATGTAGCAGCGGCAAACACAAACCTTCACCCTCTCTTCAATTATGAACATCATATTCAGTCTCCTTAACATTTATGGAATAATAAACAATTTTCTGTTTTATTTCTTGTATGTTCCATTTTTTGAGAGGACCTAGTTGAGATACTATATAAATATGCAAAGATGAGCTAGGAATCGGAAACTTAAAATAGTCACGCTTCTCCAAAAATTGTTTCCCTATGATGTATGTACTTGATCCACAGTTCACTATATTTTCAACAACAACTAATTCTCGCGTTGATACTTGAACAAATGAGTCCCTAGACTTGTCTCCAGACACACGAATAACTGATCCAACACACTCAATAGCTTCAAGCTGTATGCCTTTACAATCTAATGTTGGCCGATTGACATGGGGCATGTAAAATCTCTCATTGGATGGTTCAGCTGATTGTGTGACAGGCAAGAGTGACCGCTCTATCAAACGGCAAATAAGTTGCTGCAGATCTCTTCCAGCAGTAAGTAGTAATCTTTTTAACTGGCCTAGATGGTTCTCATATTTAAAGCAGCTGAAATCTTCTGGGTCTCCGTGAATGTTGCAGTCAGAAACTAGATGTTGAAGGTGGTGAACATTGTAAACCACAAATGAAGCTCCAAGTTTTGAGTAACACCGTTTCACAAAGTTAATGAGCAATGCATGTGCATCAGAACTGAATTTGGAACGGAAGCTTGAGACTAACAGGATTCTCATTCCACATGCAAATAGGAGGTAGCATTCATACACCTCCTTATGAATTTGATTCTGCAACAGAATGAAGCCATCATACAACAGAAGTCTCCTCCATTCTGTAGCTTTAAACAGCTTGTACTTACTAAGCTGTCTTGGAAGTCTTGCAAAATCAGATGGACAGTAGACCCTCAAAAATAAACAGAGGCGATCAAGCTGATTCAGAAGTGCATCTGAAATCTTAAATTTTCCTTTTTCTCTTTTAAGGAGTAAGACAAATAATCTTCTAGAAACGCCCATAGGCCATTTGCATTACATCAAGGGGACACTGGGTGATCATTTTAGTGCCAAGGGAAAGAAGAGGAGATAATCCTACGAGGTGTTCAGTATGGATTTGATTTTCAAAAGTTTCATCACTTCTCAATGTGTTCACATGATTAGGGTTATATGTGATCCGGCAAAATTTCCATTCACCAGGCTCAGTGCCCCTGAAACAAGGAATATTTTATAAACTTCAGATTACAGTAATGGAAATTATACTCTTAGTGCTTTAAATAATTATCTTTCTTAAATGTAGGATAGCAGCCTGGGTGCAGCACTCTTACCTTTCACATGAATGGTATGCGTTGTGTCCTTTGACCTGCCTCATAAATGCTCGAGCGGGTGCATCTGCAATATAGCGTCTAATGATGAACTTTAATTCCTTCCCATGACGAACAAAACCATTTTCAATTAGGTCAGAACCTTCCTTTATAAAATCATCAAAAACCTCATCCACA
Source organism: Frankliniella fusca (assembly GCA_029379305.1). Lineage (NCBI taxonomy): Eukaryota > Metazoa > Arthropoda > Insecta > Thysanoptera > Thripidae > Frankliniella > Frankliniella fusca. Next base: position 59,079 of record JAHWGI010000811.1, on the reverse strand, counting down.
GAGGAGGGTTCTTTTAGACACCCACACCACAAAGCAATTACAAAAGGTTCCTTTTCCCCTTTTAAACACCCTGCAATGGGCCAGATGCTTCGTGATACAGACTTATGAGGACAAAGACCATCAATAAATATGTCTATAACAACAGAATTATTTTCCAGAGAATCAATGTAAGCAGGTGTGAGCCATTTCATGAGTGCAGTTTGGATACCACGGTACCAAAACTGACCTCCAGCCAAACTTTTCACCATGCCTTGAGTGCTACGTGGTGTTTTTAATAGTGTTTTTGCGCAGGCCGGGAGCTCAGGATGACCATGATTTCTTAAGGTGTGCAATAACTCGTCGACTGCATTTCTTTTCACCTTGTACCTTGAAGACCATGATGCTAATTTGGTTTTTAAGATTTCTTCAGGTGTTTTCTCCTCCTCTTCACCTTTGATAATTTTCCAAACATCTGGAGAAACATCTATCACACGCAAAGTAAAGTTTTCAAGTCTGTTTGGCTTCTCTATGACAGCCCTACTGTCACTATTGAGTAGGTACTCTTCCGAACACTGCTCACTGCCGCTGCTATCACAATTAGACTCATTGTCACTGCTATCAGAATTAGATTCATTTCTGCACAAACTGTGACCTGATACATCATTATCTCTCAGACTGTTTGATTGTGGATGCTGTGCATTATTCTCAACACTTGGGTCACCTTCTCTCATTTCAGCTTCATTGTTTTCATTGATATTAAGATGGTCTGAATAATTCATGTCATCATAAGCTGCAGATTCACATAATTCTTGCATGGCAGACTCTTGATCAATATCTTTAGGGCTTGAGAATGATATATTGTTTTTAAAATCAATGTTATCATATTCACAATCCTCAGGGAGCTCAACAAAACATTCACTGCCATATGGAAAATCAACATCAGATGCAATAACCGCATCGTCCAAAACATTATCTTCATTTTGAAGTTGACTTAAATGTGCAAGAGAAATTAAATTTTCCTCATATAGGTTTATTTCTAGAGCTCGATATGCTTGTCTCCTCCTCCTTTTAAGTCGGTCCTCTGAAACCAAAACCAAAAATAGTGAACTGATAATGTGAATTATTACAAGAACGAACAAAAACATCCAAATCTTCAACTGACATTTTTTGAATCTGACATTGGAACGAGTTTGTTGGCTGAGCGATAGCGAAGCCTATTACGCCACTGGAGTGCTAAAAAAGTTCAATGTCCGTCTGTCTGTCTGTCTGTCTGTCTGTTCGCACGATAACTCAAGAAAGAGTTGAGATATCGTACTGAAATTTTTGGCTGAGCAATAGCGAAGCCTATTACGCCACTGGGGTGCTAAAAAAGTTCAATGTCCGTGTGTCTGTCTGTCTGTGTGTCTGTCTGTCTGTGTGTCTGTCTGTCTGTGTGTCTGTCTGTCTGTGTGTCTGTTCGCACGATAACTCGAGAACAAGTCAAGATATCGACCTGAAATTTTTACTGCAGCTTCTTGGCTTAAAAAGCTCGGAGAAGTTCAAATATGAACACTCTAGCTCAAAAATTGATCCAGCTAAAAATAGATTTAAATTCTTTTAAAAAATTAGATTTTAAAAATTACAAAATTTTATTGTGTCCTAAGGGGTATCTCGGCGAGTTGCGACCCTTTGGGCGAAAATTTTCGTTCGTTTTGCCCTATAACTTACTCTTTAGCCGCTACAGCGGTAAATGTGGACGAAAAGTCGTCAAAATGCATGTTGGGTGTCATTTTCAGGGTAATCTGTCGAGATGCGATCCTTGGGGCAAAAATTTTGTCTGTTTGGCTCTGCGGAGAAGGGTTTTGGGGCTCGGGCCCTTTGCGTAAAAATTGGAAAATTGGTCGTAATAAACTAGGTAGATGTACGCCAGACACCGTCTTCCGTAACAGGCTTCGCGATCTCTCGCGAAACACTGTTTCGCTGCGACGGGCCTGCGTACATCTACCTAGGCCTGCGGCGCTGGCGAGTCTGCATGATTTAAGATTTACTCATTTTAGCCAGGGAGCTGCCGCCCCCTGGACCCCCGCTTTTCTTGTCTAGGTAGATGTACGCCAGACACCGTCTCTCGTAACAGGCTTCGCGATACCTCGCAAAACACTGTTACGCTGCGACGGGCCTGTGTACATCTACCTAGGCCTGCGGCGCTGGCGAGCATGCAAGATTTAAGATTTACTCGTTTTAGCCAGGGGGCTGCCGCCCCCTGGACCCCCGCTTTTTTTTTATTACGAGCCTGCATGGTTTAAGATTTACTCATTGAAGCCAGGGGGCTACCGCCCCCTGGACCCCCGCTTTTTTTTATTTAAAATAGGCCAGGGCGAAGGGGCAACCACTCCCCATCCTAGTGTACACGGGATTTCTACTGATTTCACAAGATTTCTCTGAGATTTTGAGAGATTTCTATGAGATTTCACACGATTTCTCTCAGATTTCATGACATTTCAGAAGATTTCAATGAGATTTCATGAGATTTCACAAGATTTCAATGACATTTCATGAGATTTCTCAGTTATATTTCCAAGGATTTCATCGAGATTTCTGAAGATTTCATCGAGATTTTTGAGGATTTCATCGAGATTTCTGAGGATTTCATCGAGATTTCCGCAGATTTGTACACAGGATTTCTCGAGTGGTTGTCCCCTCGGGCCAGGGGGCTGCTGCCCCCTGGACCCCCGCTCGCCTCTTTTCATTATGTAACCAATTTTCCAATTTTTACGCGAAGGGCCCGATCCCCAAAACCCTTCTCCGCAGAGCCAAACAGACAAAATTTTTGACCAAAGGATCGCATCTCGACAGATTACCCTGAAAACGACACCCCAACATGCATTTTGACGACTTTTCGTCCACATTTACCGCTGTAGCGGCTAAACAGTAAGAGATAGAGCAAAACGGACGAAATTTTGGCCCAAGGGATCGCAACTCGCCGAGATACCCCTTAGGACACCATAACATTTTGTAATTTTTAAAATGTTATTTTTTTTAAATATAAATCAATTTTTAGAAGGGTCAATTTTTGAGGTAGAGTGTTCATATTTGAACTCGTCCGAGCTTTTTAGGCCAAGAAGCTACAGTAAAAATTTCAGGTCGATATCTTGACTCGTTCTTGAGTTATCGTGCGAGCAGACACACAGACAGACACACAGACAGACAGACAGACTTACAGACAGACAGAAACACGGACATTGAACTTTTTTAGCACTCCAGTGGCGTAATAGGCTTCGCTATCGCTCAGCCACGCGACCGTGACCAAAAAGTTCCGGAGCGCCGGAACTTGGAAGCAGATGATACGTATGGTAGATGTCCCTACGCGTCGCAGGCTGCAGGGAAGCGGAGCGCTGTCGCGCTGGGCTAGGAGGGGGGAGGCGCGGGGCGCGGGGTTGGAGGGGGCACCGGCTCGGCCGTCCGGCGGCCCAGCGTCCCGAGAGGTGGCGTAGAGTGGCGGGGCGCGCGGCTCGCGGCGCGCGCCGCGCGCCGCGCGCCACGCGAAATTTCCCCCCTTGTATATAATACTATGTAAAGCTAACGCTTAAGGCTGAGCTGAAAATTTTACTTTACAGATAGAAATTGAGTTATTTTAGTCTCAGCTTTCTGACGGAAGGTGATAAAAAGTACCTTTTCTCTCGAATGTGGGTAAAATTATTTCGCGTAAAACTTTTCTGCTTTACGGAACTTTGCTTTGATACGATGGCCCTACCATCATGTGAAATGTCATAGTAGCCAACATTACGAAAACAAGGTTATCTCTTCAGTCCCTATCTATCATATAATAATGAAGAAAATGAACGTCGTATTTTTTCGTTTCATGTTTTTTCATAGTAATATCTATCAGGAAGGATTTCTCGATGAACTTTATTACGTTGCACGTCCTCATTTTTCTTTTGTGGGTTGCCTACACCATCATGTGCGATTTCTTCTCCTCTACGCTGCGGGATAGTGGGGTCTCGGGGTGTCCAAATGAAAGGCTTCGCAGTTAAAGATAAAATTAAAGATAAGTTAAAGTTTGCTCAGCCAATAATGCCACACTAGCTGCTCTCTGCTCGCTGCGCTGCTCTCTGCATACTGCTCGCTGTATGACAGTACAAGCAGGCTGATACCTTCGTATCATCTGCTAAAAACAGACCACGCGACCGTGACCAAAAAGTTCCGGAGCGCCGGAACATGAAAGCAGATGATACGTATGGTAGATGTCCCTGCGCGTCGCAGGCTGCAGGGAAGCGGAGCGCTGTCGCGCTGGGCTAGGATGGGGGAGGCGCGGGGCGCGGGGCGGGAGGGGGCACCGGCCCGGCGGCCCGGCAGCACAGCGTCCCGAGAGGTGGCGTGGAGTAGTGAGGGGCGCGCGCCGAGCGCCGAGCGCGCGCAGCGCGCGCCGTGCGCCGCGCGAAATTTTCCCCCCTACGTATAATATTATGCCACACTGGCTGCTCGCTCTACCGGTTGCTCTCTGCTGGCTGCGCTGCTCTCTGCATACTGCTTGCTGTATGACAGTACAAGCAGGCTGATACCTTCGTATCATCTGCCAAAAAGCGGGGGTGCAGGAGGCGGCAGCCCCCTGGCTAAAACGAGTAAATCTTAAATCATCCAGGCTCGCCAGCGCCGCAGGCCTAGGTAGATGTACGCAGGCCCGTCGCAGCGTAACAGTGTTTCGCGAGGTATCGCGAAGCCTGTTACGAGAGACGGTGTCTGGCGTACATCTACCTAGTAATGGCTAGATCGACATGGAGTAGTAGGCAGTCAATCAGTCAATTTCCATTATTTTGTTAAGGTTAAATTATAGTTGTCTGTCTGGCATGTGAAAGACATCTGCTGTCTGTCCAGCAATTGTTTGTTGACGACTAGGGCTATGACGCTATGACGTCACAGCCAGCTCATACAATTTTGTCTCTACGAAAAGGAAATAAGTAAATGAAAAGAATTTCGTGAGGCGTTAGTTTTGAAATAATTAAGAATAGAATTAACATGAAACTAATTAATGAAAGTATATATATACATTTTTTTCCCAAGTTTGGGCATTCCCTTCAAATCGGAAACAAAACAACAACAAAAAAGAGACTCAAATATTATTTCAGTTTGAATAAATTTTCATTTACTATTTTGTAAATAAAGTATCATATTTCTCAATTAAAATGTTATGTTTTGTATCTGAATTAATATTATCATAAGTAGCTAAGAATAGACTCTGATTTGAATTGTTGCGCAGTTGGCACTTTCAACACAGCGTCCGCCCTCCCTCCCCTCCCCTGCCCCGTACCCTGAACTCTTGCCCAGCATGCACTTGCCCCCAACTGGTTACTGGTTTCGGCAACGCGGACGCTTCTCTTGTGCTGAGAACGAACGACTGTGAATTTACGTTGTAGATTGTCATTAATCGGTTTGATTTTCAATCATGGACGTGGAGGTGAACGTCGAGCCCTACAGTATTCCGTCCGATAAATTGGTAAGTTTTCTTCAACTTTTCTATGGGGCGTCGGCCCTACAAGGCCCGGCTGAGTGACTCACTTTCTGTAACTACTATCATAACGTAAATTCAGTTCTTCACACTTCCGAAGTTCTTTAACATCACATCTGTTGCGGGTGTAAGCTGTTTCTGAATTACTTTTGGCCTAGGCGGGTTAGTCACACAGGAATCCTAACCTAACCCTTCCCAACGAAGGCAATAGTTCGCATCGTTGTTATGGGTCATTTTCCTGCTTCATTATCTTCTATTATGTTAGGTAATGAGAGTGAGTTTATTGTTTTAACGTTAGAACATTCAAATAGATATTTTTCCCCACGTTAATGGGTTTGAGGTTACATTCTTAAAGCGTCCGCGAGCCGAAGTTCTATCAGTTCGGGGGAGAGACTTCTCAATGTGCCCCCACAACGTCTTGTTCTCAGCTGGCTTTCTAGACCGAATTCTCAGGAACAAGGTGGATTTTTGGTTAAAGGTCAAGTCATTTGGAAAAAAAAGTGTGAGAGTGTGTAAACTAAACCAAATCACCACCAAATAATACAATTTTGATTTGACAGGACAGCTAAGTTATAGTTTTGATTCATGAACAAGGTATAATAATATTATTACTTTTAGTCATAAATAAAACTTGTATTATTTGAAGGTGAGTTGGTTTAGTTTACTCACTATTATACCTCTCCTTTCTAAACAACTTGAGCCCTTACAATAATTCCATCTTATCTCTAAGAATTCGGTCTAGAAAACCAGCTAAGCACAAGACATTGTGGGGGCCCCTTTAAGGAGAGATGTTGGATGGGGGCTCCTTGTGTTTTAGTCGTTATAACAATTTCTTTCTTTGTTTCAGTATGGTGTTGTTGAATTGGTTGTTGACAAGACAAACGAGGAGGGAGAGACTGATGTTGAAACCTATGTTACACCTGCTGCTTCCAACTGGCTCAGGGATGTTAAAAGGGAAGAGTCTGAAGATGGCCAGACTCGATACTTTGCCAACTGTATGTGGCCCAGAAACGAGTCAAAACTAAGTTCATACCTGGAGAAGCGTTCAAAGCCTGCTGATGACTGGGTGGTTCACTCGTATGTGAGAGTTCTGAAGTTCTGTCGTAAGTTGTTATTTTATGTAATTTATTTTTTTACGTCATTACACATTGAACTTTGTCTGCTTATATGATAAAAGTGTCTACTTTCAGTATTTGCAACTCAATTTTTCAGGAAGCATTGGACCATCCAAGGAGCAAAAAAAGTTAGCCCTGGAGAATGCAACTTTGCTGGATTCTGATGTTACATTAGGAAAGCGATTGTCCTTGCCACCCCCTCGATTTGGGTTTAGCAATCGTGAAGGTCACAGGAAGACAAGTGCAAGTGATACTGACGATGAACCAGAACCCATCAGAGGTCTGAAGGTAGCTCAAGGTATTTGGACGTATTTTATTGTTTCCCATTTAAATATCACCCTTCAATACTCTGAGATATTATTCAGAGATTGATTTAATTAAGTTGTGTTCATATGCTTATGTTAATTCTGTTCTGAGAAAGACTTTGTGTTTGAAACTACCTTTAACTTATATTGGTAAATGTTTTATTTTCAAGCTGTACGCATTACTAAAGGGAGGAACAAACGCCCACACCACAGTTTTTCAGATGATGACGATGATTTTGTTATTGGTGAAAGGAAATCTGTTAAGAAGAGAAGTATATACAGTAAGTTCAAGTCCGTGTCCATATTGGTTTTGCATGGTTTGCCATAATTATGATGGAATATTGTTTTTATAGGTTCTTCAGATAGTGACACTGAAAAGGATAAGACACCCAAGAACAATAGTTCAACGAATGAAGACAAGGCAACTGGCTCAGATAATGTTTCTTCAAAAATAACTGGCTCAGATAATGTTTCTTCAAAAATGAATGAGAAATCTGGATCTAATACGACGGATTCTGCAAATGCTTCTGAGCAGCAGACAAAGGATTACTCCTTGAATTTTAAGAATTGTACGGCAGGTGCAGGTAATCAGCGGAGTGCTGTGGATAGTAAGTAATTTATTCTCATACCTTTTTCATGTTTGTTGTTAAACAACCTTCTCCAATTACTGATAAATCTCATTCTGTTTCAGAGCCAAGTTCAACTGGCAACAAAAACCCAAGGGAGAATGGATTCAATTTAAAGAAAGTTTCACCTGGTAAGTGTTGCTCTACTCACAGTGGTGTCAATGCATTTATAAGTAACAGTACTCTGTTACTAACACTTACAAATTTTCTTTTCATAGATAAGGAAATAGATACAAATAATATGATTACTCCCAAAAAGAACAAAGATACAAACTTTTGGACTGCTAGGAAGACTGTATCATTCTCACCTAATAAGATGAAGCTCATGAGCTCATCACGTAAGTCAGCTTATTTGGTTGTAAATTTTAACACCATTCCTCTTTAACCTTAAGTCTATTATTTGACTTTTTTGGTATTACTTCTATTTTCCAGACCTCACCCATTTTACATTCATGCGAGAAATAAAAGAGCTGAACAAGGGTCTAGATTCAATGAAAATAACCATGAATAAGATTAACAATTGTGTTTGCCCTGTGGTTGAAAAAGTTACTGATAACGATGACGATAGGGGAATGCCAGCTCTTCCGGTTAATTCTTTAAAGGATATGGTCATTCGGGAGGCTTTCCTTAAGGATCATGACAACACTCTAAATGTTGTAAGTATTGTGACCGTATGATGTGACAACTGGTGTAATACAGAATTATGATACTAGGTAGATGTACGACAGACAGCGTCTCTCGTAACAGGCTTCGCGATAGATCGCGAAACACTGTTACGCTGCGACGGGCCTGCGTACATCTACCTAGGCCTGCGGCGCTGGCGAGCCTGCATGATTTAAGATTTACTCGTTTTAGCCAGGGGGCTGCCGCCCCCTGGACCCCCGCTTTTTTTTATTACGAGCCTGCATGGATTAAGATTTACTCATTTAAGCCAGGGGGCTGCCGCCCCCTGGACCCCCGCATTTCTTTATTACGAGCCTCCATGATTTGAGATGTACTCATTTAAGCCAGGGGGCTGCCGCCCCCTGGACCCCCGCTATTCTTTGTTTAAAATAGGCCACGGGGCTGCCGCCCCCTGGACCCCCGCTGTTCTTTATTTCAAATAGGCCAGGGGGCTGCCGCCCCCTGGACCCCCGCTTGCCTCTTTACATTTTGTTACCAATTTTCCAATTTTTACGGGAAGGGGCCGAGCGCCCAAACCGGTCTCCGCGAAGCCAAACGGATAAAATTTTCACCAAAAGGATCGCATCTCGACAAATTACCCTGGAAACGACACCCAGCATGCATTTTGACGACTTTTCGTCCACATTTATCGCTGTAGCGGCTAAACAGTAAGAGAAAGAGCAAAACGGACGAAATTTTAGTCCAGAGGGTCGCAACTCGCCGAGATACCCCTTAGGACACCATAAAATTTTGTAATTTTTAAAATCTTATTTTTTAAAAAATTTAAATTATTTTTTAGCAGGGTCAATTTTTGAGCTAGAGTGTTCATATTTGAACTCGGCCGAGCTTTTAAGACCAAGAAGATACAAAAAAAAATTTCAGGTCGATATCTTGACTCGTTCTCGAGTTATCGTGCGAACAGACACACAGACAGACAGACAGACAGACAGACAGACACAGACAGACAGACAGACAGACAGACACACGGACATTGAATCTTTTTAGCACTCCAGTGGCGTAATAGGCTTCGCTATCGCTCAGCCAATTAATTTTATGTTCTTTTTACAGGTTCAATTATTGAGTGAAAGGTGTGTTTTATCATCTTTAAAAGATTCTGTCTACAACATGACTAGGTAGATGTACCACAGATGTACGCCAGACACCGTCTCTCGTAACAGGCTTCGCGATAGATCGCGATACACTGTTACGCTGCGACGGGCCTGCGTACATCTACCTAGGCCTGCGGCGCTGGCAAGCCTGCATGGTTTAAGATTCACTCGTTTTAGCCAGGGGGCTGCCGCCCCCTGGACCCCCGGTTACGAGCCTGCATGGTTTAAGATTTACTCATTTAAGCCAGGGGGCTGCTGCCCCCTGGACCCCCGCTTTTCTTTATTACAAGCCTGCACGATTTGAGATTTACTCATTTAAGCCAGGGGGCTGCCGCCCCCTGGACCCCCGCTCCCCTCTTTTTATTATGTAACCAATTTTCCAATTTTTACGCGAATGCCCGAGCCCCAAAACCCTTCTCCGTAGGGCCAAACAGACAAGATTTTTGCCCCAAGGATCGCATCTCGACAGATTACCCTCAGAACGAGACCCAACATGCATTTTGACGACTTTTCGTCCACATTTACGGCTGTAGCGGCTAAACAGTAAGAGATAGAGCGAAACGGACAAAATTTTCGCCCAGAGGGCCGCAACTTGCCGAGATATTCCTTAGGACACAATAAAATTTTGTAATTTTTAAAATCTAATTTTTTTTAAAAATAGAAATCAATTTTTAGCAGGGCCAATTTTTGAGCTAGAGTGTTCATATTTGAACTCGTCTGAGCTTTTTAGGCCAAGTAGCTACCGTAAAAATTTCAGGTCGATATCATAACTCGTTCTCGAGGTATCGTGCGAACAGACACACAGACAGACAGACAGACAGACAGACAGACAGACAGACAGACAGACAGACACACGGACATTGAACTTTTTTAGCACTCCAGTGGCGTAATAGGCTTCGCTATCGCTCAGCCAATGAAATTCATGATGTCAAACAAATTGGCTAGTTCATTTAATGTCAAAGGAAAGAATAAAGCCAAAGCAGCATTCCAGAAAATTGGTTTTGATGGCTCTAGGACATGTATAGCTTTAAATGGTAGTGAATATTTAGCACTCAAAAGGTTTATCTTCTCTTAATTTTTTTCTAAACTTTGTTCATTTTCTGTTACAGCTGCTCTTAAGCATTACCAGGACCAAATGAGGAAAGCAGGGAATACTCTAAGCTACTCAACAGGTCCAATAGAAGTTAACAACGCTATCCGATTGTGGCTAAAAGATGCACCCAAGAGGTACTTAAATGAGTTGAAGCATTCTAAGACCGTAGATGCTGAAGTAACAAGTGTACCAGAAGAATATCTGCTTCCTGTACCTGCAGACCTCATCTTGGATGTAAAAGACACTAAGTAGCCTGCTATTCTTTTTTATGAAAAAAGAGCTGTGGATTGTTACTGTAGAAGTAATTATAGATCTCATGACTAGCGCGTGCAAGAATAAGTCAGTTGATGTTAGCTCTATTTGTTCCTTGTACCTGACTCTCAAAAATGACTGATACGGAAAGGCTGGACTTTAAGATTATACTGATTATGATAACTTAGTTTTATGTTTATTTCAAAATTTAATTTTATATAATGATCCAGTCAGTGCTAAGTCAGTTTCACATATTTGTTTGTTGTCTCTTGTAAAATGACAGACAAGGAAAGCTTTTAGTTTACCTGGGTTTTTATTTCATGTTTTACTTGTGTTCTACAGTTCCTTTTGACTTGTCAATCTAATTTTATTTCTTGTTTACGATGCAAAAGTGCGTTTTTTAGCATCATTGACACCAATGCTGTGTTACTGAATAAAAACCTGTATTAATATTTATTTTGTAGCAATAATTTTCATCCTTTAGACGACGACCAATCGCGTTTCTAGAGGTGGATAGTATACTCTCTAGTCCACATCACATCGACGTAGACTGAAGTTCTACGAGGTATCCTCGTCGAATCCACGGTGCTGTGGGGTGTATTTCGCCCCATCCACTCTAGATCGATGATGCAACTGTGTCGAGAGTACCTCGACGGTAATTTTCCACCTAGTTCAACCATCGAACAATCACGATTGAACGCGGATATTATTTTTCCACCAAACATCCGCTTCAAATCCTCGTCATTAACGGACTTTGTGCAGAATCTTGAACGTGGATGGGACGTTGTTTAGAGATAAGAAGAGGTCACAAAGTCGACGTACCGCATACATCGAAACTACGAGGACATAACAAGTTGCCTCGTCCACGTATCATCCACCTAGTATCGAGGGACATTCTCAGCTCGATGGCGAGTTGATGGTCGATGTGGATGCAACGTGAATTTTAACGTTGCAT
>JAHWGI010000811.1:0-12500 GCA_029379305.1 Frankliniella fusca | reverse complement strand
GAGTGCACCTCACTGAGCGCTACTCACCGAGGGCACCTCACCGAGGGCACCTCACCGAGGGCACCTCACCGAGGGCACCTCACCGAGGGCACCTCACCGAGCGCACCTCACCGAGCGCATCTCACAGAGCGCACCTCACCGAGCGCATCTCACAGAGCGCACCTCACCGACCGACTTGACCAGCGCACCTCACCGAGGGCACCTCACCGAGCGCACCTCACCGAGCGCACCTCACCGAGCGCACCTCACCGAGGCACCTCACCGAGCGCACCTCACCGAGGGCACCTCACCGAGCGCACCTCACCGAGCGCACCTCACCGAGCGCACCTCACAGAGCGCACCTCACAAGGCGCACCTCACCGAGCGCACCTTACCAAGGGCACCTCACCGAGCGCACCTCACCGAGTGCACCTCACTGAGCGCTACTCACCGAGGGCACCTCACCGAGGGCACCTCACCGAGGTCACCTCACCGAGCGCATCTCACCGAGCGGACCTCACTCAACGCTCCTCACAGAGCGCACCTCACCGAGGCATACCTCACCGAGCGCACCTCACCGAGTGCACCTCACTGAGCGCTACTCACCGAGGGCACCTCACCGAGGGCACCTCACCGAGGGCACCTCACCGAGCGCACCTCACCGAGCGCACCTCACCGAGCGCACCTCACTGAGCGCACCTCACCGAGCGCACCTCACCGAGCGCACCCTACCGAGAGCACCTCACCGAGCGCACCTCACCGAGGGCACCTCACCGAGCGCACCTCACCGAGGGCACCTCACCGAGCGCACCTCACCGAGGGCATCTCACCGAGCGCACCTCACCGAGCGCACCTCACCGAGCGCACCTCACAGAGGCGCACCTCACCGAGCGCACCTCACCGAGGGCACCTCACCGAGCGCACCTCACCGAGGCACCTCACGAGCGCACCTCACCGAGGGCACCTCACCGAGGGCACCTCACCGAGGGCACCTCACCGAGGGCACCTCACCGAGGGCACCTCACCGAGCGCACCTCACCGAGCGCACCTCACCGAGGCACCTCACCGAGCGAAACTCACCGGGCGCATCTCACCGAGCGCACCTCACCGAGCGCACCTCACCGAGCGCACCTCACCGAGCGCACCTAACCAAAGGCACCTCACCGAGCGCACCTCACCGAGGGCACCTCACCGAGGCACCTCACCGAGCGCACCTCACCGAGCGCACCTCACCGAGCGCACCTCACCGAGCGCACCTCACCGAGCGCACCTCACCGAGGGCACCTCACCGAGCGCACCTCACCGAGCGCACCTCACCGAGCGCACCTCACCGAGCGCACCTCACCGAGCGCACCTAACCGAGGGCACCTCACCGAGCGCACCTCACCGAGCGCACCTTACCAAGGGCACCTCATCGAGCGCATCTCACAGAGCGCACCTCACCGACCGGACTTGACCAAGCGCACCTCCTCTGAGGTCACCTCACCGAGCGCACCTAACCGAGCGGACCTCACTGAACGCACCTCACAGAGCGCACCTCACCGAGCATACCTCACCGAGCGCACCTAACCGAGTGCACCTCACTGAGCGCTACTCACCGAGGGCACCTCACCGAGGGCACCTCACCGAGGGCACCTCACCGAGCGCACCTCACCGAGTGCACCTCACTGAGCGCTACTCACCGAGGGCACATCACCGAGGGCACCTCACCGAGGGCACCTCACCGAGCGCACCCTACCGAGAGCACCTCACCGAGCGCACCTCACCGAGCGCACCTCACCGAGGTCACCTCACCGAGCGCACCTAACCGAGCGCACCTCACCGAGCGCACCTCACCGAGCGCATCTCACAGAGCGCACCCTACTGAGCGTACCTCACCGAGCACACCTCACCGAGCGCACCTTACCGAGGCAATTTCACCGAGGGCACCTCACTAAGCGCACCTGTCCGAGCGCACCTCACCGAGCGAACCTCACCGAGCGCACCTCACCGAGCGCACCTCACTGAGCGCACCTCACCGAGGGCACCTCACCGAGCGCACCTCACTGAGCGCACCTCACCGAGGGCACCTCACCGAGGGCACCTCACCGAGGGCACCTCACCGAGTGCACCTCACCGAGGGCACTTCACCGAGGGCACCTCACCGAGGGTGCCTTACCGAGGGTTCCTCACCGAGGGCACCTCACCGAGCGCACCTCACCGAGGGCATCTCACCATGCGCACCTCACCGAGCGCACCTCACCGAGCGCACCTCACCGAGCGCACCTCACAGAGCGCACCTCACCGAGGGCTCCTCACCGAATGCTCCTCACCGAGCGCACCTCACCGAGCGCACCTTACCAAGGGCACCTCATCGAGCGCATCTCACAGAGCGCACCTCACCGACCGGACTTGACCAAGCGCACCTCACCGAGGTCACCTCACCGAGCGCACCTAACCGAGCGGACCTCACTGAACGCACATCACCGAGCACACCTCACTGAGCCTACCTCACCGAGCGCACCCTACCGAGACCACCTCACCGAGCGCACCTAACTGAGCGCACCGCACCGAGCGCACCTTGCCGAGCGCACCCTACCGAGAGCACCTCACCGAGCGCACCTCTCCGAGGGCACCTCACCGAGCGCACCCTTCCGAGGGCACCTCACCGAGCGCACCTCACCGAGGGCTTCTCACCGAATGCTCCTGACCGAGCGCACCTCACGGAGCGCACCTCACAAGGCGCACCTCACCAAGCGCACCTTACCAAGGGCACCTCACCGAGCGCACCTAACCGAGTGCACCTCACTGAGCGCTACTCACCGAGGGCACCTCACCGAGGGCACCTCACCGAGGGCACCTCACCGAGGGCACCTCACCGAGGGCACCTCACCGAGCGCACTCTACCGAGGGCACCTCACTGAGGTCACCTCACCGAGCGCAGCTCACCGAGCGGACCTCACTGAACGCACCTCACCGAGCGCACCTCACCGAGAGCAACTCACCGAGCGAAACTCACCGGGCGCATCTCACCGAGCGGACCTCACTGAACGCACCTCACAGAGCGCACCTCACCGAGCACACCTTACCGAGCGCACCTAACCGAGGGCACCTCACCGAGCGAACCTCACCGAGCGCACCTTACCAAGGGCACCTCACCGAGCGCTACTCACCGAGGGCACCTCACCGAGGGCACCTCACCGAGGTCACCTCACCGAGCGCATCTCACCGAGCGGACCTCACTCAACGCTCCTCACAGAGCGCACCTCACCGAGCATACCTCACCGAGCGCACCTCACCGAGTGCACCTCACTGAGCGCTACTCACCGAGGGCACCTCACCGAGGGCACCTCACCGAGGGCACCTCATCGAGCGCACCCTACCGAGACCACCTCAACGAGCGCACCTAACTGAGCGCACCGCACCGAGCGCACCTCGCCGAGCGCACCCTACCGAGAGCACCTCACCGAGCGCACCTCACTGAACGCACCTCACAGAGCGCACCTAACCGAGCATACCTCACCGAGCGCACCTATCCGAGGGCATCTCACCGAGCGCACCTCACCGACGTCACCTAACCGAGTGCACCTAACCGAGCGCACCTCACCGAGCGCACCTCACCGAGCGCATCTCACAGAGCGCACCCCACTGAGCGTACCTCACCGAGCACACCTCACTGAGCGTACCTCACCGAGCGCACCTCACCGAGGGCACCTCACCGAGGGCACCTCACCGAGGGCACCTCACCGAGCGCACTCTACCGAGGGCACCTCACCGAGCGCACCTCACCGAGAGCAACTCACCGAGCGAAACTCACCGGGCGCATCTTACCGAGCGCACCTCACCGAGGGCTCCTCACCGAATGCTCCTCACCGAGCGCACCTCACCGAGCGCACCTCACAAGGCGCCACTCACCAAGCGCACCTTTCCAAGGGCACCTCACCGAGGTCACCTCACCGAGTGCACCTCACCGAGAGCACCTCACCGAGGGCACCTCACCGAGGGCACCTCACCGAGGGCACCTCACCGAGGGCACCTCACCGAGCGCACATTACCGAGGGCACCTCACCGAGGTCACCTCACCGAGTGCACCTTACTGAGCGTATACTCACCGAGGGCACCTCACCGAGGGCACCTCACCGAGGGCACCTCACCGAGGGCACCTCACCGAGGGCACCTCACCGAGGGCACCTCACCGAGCGCACTCTACCGAGGGCACCTCACTGAGGTCACCTCACCGAGCGCAGCTCACCGAGCGGACCTCACTGAACGCACCTCACCGAGCGCACCTCACCGAGGGCACCTCACCGAGGGCACCTCACCGAGCGCAGCTCACCGAGCGGACCTCACTGAACGCACCTCACCGAGCGCACCTCACCGAGCGCACCTTACCAAGAGCACCTCACCGAGCGCACCTCACCGAGGGCACCTCACCGAGCGCACTCTACCGAGCGCACCTCACCGAGGGCACCTCACCGAGGGCACCTCACCGAGCGCACATCACCGAGGGCACCTCACCGAGGCACCTCACCGAGTGCACCTCACTGAGCGCTACTCACCGAGGGCACCTCACCGAGGGCACCTCACCGAGGGCACCTCACCGAGGGCACCTCACCGAGCGCACTCTACCGAGGGCACCTCACCGAGGGCACCTCACCGAGCGTACCTCACCGAGCGCACCTCACCGAGGGCACCTCACCGAGCGCACCTCACCGAGAGCACCTCACCGAGCGAACCTCAGCGAGCGCACCTCACCGAGCGCACCTCACCGAGCGCACCTCACCGAGCGCACCTCACCGAGCGCACCTCACCGAAGGCACCTCACCGAGCGCACCTCACCGAGCGCACCTCACCGAGCGCACCTCACCGAGCGCAACTCACAGAGCGCACCTCACCGAGTGCACCTCACTGAGCGCTCCTCACCGAGGGCACCTCACCGAGGGCACCTCACCGAGGGCACCTCACCGAGCGAACCTCACGGGCGCATCTCACCGAGCGGACCTCACTGAACGCACCTCACAGAGCGCACCTCACCGAGATACCTCACCGAGCGCACCTAACCGAGGGCACCTCACCGAGCGCACCTCACCGAGCGCACCACACCGAGTGCACCTCACCGAGCGAACCTCACCGAGGGCATCTCGCCGAGCGCATCTCACCGAGCGCACCTCACCGAGGACATCTCACCGAGCGCACCTCACCGAGCGCAGTTCACCGAGGGTACCTCACCGAGCACACCTCACCGAGCGCACCTTACCGAGGCAATTTCACCGAGGGCATCTCACAAAGCGCACCTCACCGAGCGCACCTTACCAAGGGCACCTCACCGAGCGCACCTCACCGAGTGCACCTCACTGAGCGCTACTCACCGAGGGCACCTCACCGAGGGCACCTCACCGAGGGCACCTCACCGAGCGCACCCTACCGAGAGCACCTCACCGAGCGCACCTCACCGAGCGCACCTCACCGAGGTCACCTAACCGAGCGCACCTCACCGAGCGCACCTCACCGAGCGCACCTACCAAGAGCACCTCACCGAGCGCACCTCACCGAGGGCACCTCACCGAGCGCACCTCACCGAGGGCACCTCACCGAGGCACCTCACCGAGCGCAGCTCACCGAGCGGACCTCACTGAACGCACCTCACCGAGCGCACCTCACCGAGGGCACCTCACCGAGGGCACCTCACCGAGCGCACATTACCGAGGGCACCTCACCGAGGTCACCTCACCGAGTGCACCTCACTGAGCGCTAGTCACCGAGGGCACCTCACCGAGGGCACCTCACCGAGGGCACCTCACCGAGGGCACCTCACCGAGCGCACTCTACCGAGGGCACCTCACTGAGGTCACCTCACCGAGCGCAGCTCACCGAGCGGACCTCACTGAACGCACCTCACCGAGCGCACCTCACCGAGAGCAACTCACCGAGCGAAACTCACCGGGCGCATCTCACCGAGCGCACCTCACCGAGCGCACCTCACCGAGCGCTACCTCACCGAGCGCACCTAACCAAAGGCACCTCACCGAGCGCACCTCACCGAGAGCACCTCACCGAGCGAACCTCACCGAGCGCATCTCACCGAGCGCACCTCACCGAGGGCACCTCACCGAGCGCACCTCACCGAGCGCACCTCACCGAGCGCACCTAACCGAGGCACCTCACCGAGCGCACCTCACCGAGAGCACCTCACCGAGCGCACCTCACCGAGCGCACCTCACCGAGCGAAACTCACCGAGCGCATCTCACCGAGCGCACCTCACCGAGCGCACCTCACCGAGCGTACCTCACCGAGCGTACCTCACCGAGCGCACCTTACCGAGGGCACCTCACCGAGGTCACCTCACCGAGTGCACCTCACTGAGCGCTACTCACCGAGTGCACCTCACTGAGCGCTACTCACCGAGGCCACCTCACCGAGGGCACCTCACCGAGGGCACCTCACCGAGCGCACCTCACCGAGCGCACCTCACCGAGCGCACCTCACCGAGCGCACCTCACCGAGCGCACCTCACCGAGCGCATCTCACGAGAGCACCTCACCGAGCGAACCTCACCGGGCCCACTCACCGAGCGGACCTCACTGAGCGCACCTCACGAGCGCACCTCACCGAGGGCACCTCACCGAGGGTCACCTCACCGAGCGCACCTCACCGAGGCACCTCACCGAGCGCACCTCACCGAGCGCATCTCACCGAGCGCACCTCACCGAGCGCACCTCACCGAGCGCACCTCACCGAGCGCACCTCACCGAGCGCACCTACCGAGGGCACCTCACCGAGGCACCTCACCGAGTGCACCTCACTGAGCGCACCTCACCGAGTGCACCTCACGAGCGCACTCACCGAGGCACCTCACCGAGGGCACCTCACCGAGGGCACCTCACCGAGGGCACCTCACCGAGGGCACCTCACCGAGCGCACCTCACCGAGCGCACCTCACCGAGCGCACCTCACCGAGCGCACCTCACCGAGCGCACCTCACCGAGCGCACCTCACCGAGCGCACCTCACAGAGCGCACCTCACCGAGCGCACCTTACCAAGGGCACCTCATCGAGCGCATCTCACAGAGCGCACCTCACCGACCGGACTTGACCAAGCGCACCTCACCGAGGGCACCTCACCGAGCGAACCTCACCGAGAGCACCTCACCGAGCGCACCTCACCGAGCGCACCTCACAAGGCGCTACTCACCAAGCGCACCTTACCAATGGCACCTCACCGAGCGCACCTCACCGAGTGCACCTTACCAAGGGCACCTCATCGAGCGCATCTCACAGAGCGCACCTCACCGACCGGACTTGACCAAGCGCACCTCCTCTGAGGTCACCTCACCGAGCGCACCTAACCGAGCGGACCTCACTGAACGCACCTCACAGAGCGCACCTCACCGAGCATACCTCACCGAGCGCACCTAACCGAGTGCACCTCACTGAGCGCTACTCACCGAGGGCACCTCACCGAGGGCACCTCACCGAGGGCACCTCACCGAGCGCACCTCACCGAGTGCACCTCACTGAGCGCTACTCACCGAGGGCACATCACCGAGGGCACCTCACCGAGGGCACCTCACCGAGCGCACCCTACCGAGAGCACCTCACCGAGCGCACCTCACCGAGCGCACCTCACCGAGGTCACCTCACCGAGCGCACCTAACCGAGCGCACCTCACCGAGCGCACCTCACCGAGCGCATCTCACAGAGCGCACCCTACTGAGCGTACCTCACCGAGCACACCTCACCGAGCGCACCTTACCGAGGCAATTTCACCGAGGGCACCTCACTAAGCGCACCTGTCCGAGCGCACCTCACCGAGCGAACCTCACCGAGCGCACCTCACCGAGCGCACCTCACTGAGCGCACCTCACCGAGGGCACCTCACCGAGCGCACCTCACTGAGCGCACCTCACCGAGGGCACCTCACCGAGGGCACCTCACCGAGGGCACCTCACCGAGTGCACCTCACCGAGGGCACTTCACCGAGGGCACCTCACCGAGGGTGCCTTACCGAGGGTTCCTCACCGAGGGCACCTCACCGAGCGCACCTCACCGAGGGCATCTCACCATGCGCACCTCACCGAGCGCACCTCACCGAGCGCACCTCACCGAGCGCACCTCACAGAGCGCACCTCACCGAGGGCTCCTCACCGAATGCTCCTCACCGAGCGCACCTCACCGAGCGCACCTTACCAAGGGCACCTCATCGAGCGCATCTCACAGAGCGCACCTCACCGACCGGACTTGACCAAGCGCACCTCACCGAGGTCACCTCACCGAGCGCACCTAACCGAGCGGACCTCACTGAACGCACCTCACCGAGCACACCTCACTGAGCGTACCTCACCGAGCGCACCTCACCGAGGGCACCTCACCGAGGGCACCTAACCGAGGGCACCTCACCGAGGGCACCTAACCGAGGGCACCTCACCGATCGCACCTCACCGAGCGCACCTTACCAAGGGCACCTCATCGAGCGCATCTCACAGAGCGCACCTCACCGACCGGACTTGACCAAGCGCACCTCCTCTGAGGTCACCTCACCGAGCGCACCTAACCGAGCGGACCTCACTGAACGCACCTCACAGAGCGCACCTCACCGAGCATACCTCACCGAGCGCACCTAACCGAGGGCATCTCACCGAGCGCACCTCACCGAGGTCACCTACCGAGCGCACCTCACCGAGCGCACCTCACCGAGCGCACCTCACCGAGCGCACTTACCGAGAGCACCTAACCGAGCGAACCTCAGCGGGCGCATCTCACCGAGCGCACCTCACCGAGCGCAGCTCACCGAGCGCACCTCACCGAGCGCACCTCACCGAGCGCACCTCACCGAGCGCACCTCACCGAGCGCACCTCACCGAGCGCACCTCACCGAGGGCACCTCACCGAGCGCACCTCACCGAGCGCACCTCACCGAGCGCACCTCACCGAGCGCACCTTACCAAGGGCACCTCACCGAGCGCACCTCACCGAGGCACCTCACGAGCGCTACCTCACCGAGGGCACCTCACCGAGGGCACCTCACCGAGCGCACCTCACCGAGCGCACCTCACCGAGGGCACCTCACCGAGCGCACCTCACCGAGCGCACCTCACCGAGGGCACCTCACCGAGCGCACCTCACCGAGTGCACCTCACTGAGCGCACCTCACCGAGCGCACCTCACCGAGGGCACCTCACCGAGCGCACCTCACCGAGGGCACCTCACCGAGCGCACCTCACCGAGGGCACCTCACCGAGCGCACTCACCGAGGGCACCTCACCGAGGCACCTCACCGAGCGCACCTCACCGAGCGCACCTCACTGAGCGCACCTCACCGAGCGCACCTCACCGAGGCAACTCACCGAGCGCACCTCACCGAGCGCACTCACCGAGCGCACCTCACCGAGCGCACCTCACCGAGCGCACCTCACCGAGCGCACCTCACCGAGCGCACCTACCAAGGCACCTCACCGAGCGCACCTCACCGAGCGCACCTCACCGAGCGCACCTCACCGAGGGCACCTCACCGAGCGCACCTCACCGAGCGCACCTCACCGAGCGCACCTCACCGAGCGCACCTCACCGAGCGCACCTCACCGAGCGCACCTCACCGAGGGCACCTCACCGAGGGCACCTCACCGAGCGCACCTCACCGAGGGCACCTCACCGAGCGCACCTCACCGAGCGCACCTCACCGAGCGCACCTCACCGAGCGCATCTCACAGAGCGCACCTCACCGAGCGCACTCACCGAGCGCACCTCACCGAGGGCACCTCACCGAGCGCACCTCACCGAGCGCACCTCACCGAGCGCACCTCACCGAGGCACCTCACCGAGCGCACCTCACCGAGGGCACCTCACCGAGGCACCTCACCGAGCGCACCTCACCGAGCGCACCTCACCGAGCGCACCTCACCGAGCGCACCTCACCGAGCGCACCTCACCGAGGGCACCTCACCGAGCGCACCTCACCGAGGGCACCTCACCGAGCGCACCTCACCGAGCGCACCTCACCGAGCGCACCTCACCGAGCGCACCTCACCGAGCGCACCTCACCGAGCGCACCTCACCGAGCGCACCTCACCGAGCGCACCTCACCGAGCGCACCTCACGAGCGCACCTCACCGAGCGCACCTCACCGAGGGCACCTCACCGAGCGCACCTCACCGAGCGCACCTCACCGAGCGCACCTCACCGAGCGCACTCACCGAGCGCACCTCACCGAGGGCACCTCACCGAGCGCACCTCACCGAGCGCACCTTACCGAGGGCACCTCACCGAGCGCACCTCACCGAGTGCACCTCACTGAGCGCTACTCACCGAGGGCACCTCACCGAGGCACCTCACGAGCGCACCTCACCGAGGGCACCTCACCGAGGGCACCTCACCGAGGGCACCTCACCGAGCGCACCTCACCGAGAGCACCTCACCGAGCGCACCTCACCGAGCGCACCTCACCGAGGTCACCTCACCGAGCGCACCTCACCGAGCGCACCTCACCGAGCGCACCTCACCGAGCGCACCTCACAAGGCGCACCTCACCAAGCGCACCTTACCAAGGGCACCTCACCGAGCGCACCTCACCGAGTGCACCTCACTGAGCGCTACTCACCGAGGGCACCTCACCGAGGGCACCTCACCGAGGCACCTCACCGAGCGCACCTCACCGAGCGGACCTCACTCGACGCACCTCACAGAGCGCACCTCACCGAGCAACCTCACCGAGCGCACCTCACCGAGTGCACCTCACTGAGCGCTACTCACCGAGGGCACCTCACCGAGGGCACCTCACCGAGGGCACCTCACCGAGCGCACCTCACCGAGCGCACCTCACCGAGCGCACCTCACCGAGCGCACCTCACCGAGCGCACCTCACCGAGCGCACCTCACCGAGTGCACCTCACCGAGCGCACCTCACCGAGGGCACCTCACCGAGCGCACCTCACCGAGGGCACCTCACCGAGCGCACCTCACCGAGGGCTTCTCACCGAATGCTCCTCACCGAGCGCACCTCACAGAGCGCACCTCACAAGGCGCACCTCACCAAGCGCACCTTACCAAGGGCACCTCACCGAGCGCACCTCACCGAGTGCACCTCACTGAGCGCTACTCACCGAGGGCACCTCACCGAGGGCACCTCACCGAGGGCACCTCACCGAGGGCACCTCACCGAGGGCACCTCACCGAGCGCACTCTACCGAGGGCACCTCACCGAGGTCACCTCACCGAGCGCAGCTCACCGAGCGGACCTCACTGAACGCACCTCACCGAGCGCACCTCACCGAGAGCAACTCACCGAGCGAAACCCAGCGGGCGCATCTCACCGAGCGCACCTCACCGAGCGCACCTCACCGAGCGTACCTCACCGAGCGCACCTAACCAAAGGCCCCTCACCGAGCGCACCTCACCGAGGGCTCCTCACCGAATGCTCCTCACAGAGCGCACCTCACCGAGCGCACCTCACCGAGCGCATCTCACCGAGCGCATCTCACCGAGCGCACCTCACCGAGTGCATCTCACCGAGCGCACCTCACCGAGCGCACCTCACTGAGCGCACCTCACCGAGCGCACCTCACCGAGCGCACCTCACCGAGCGCACCTAACCGAGGGCACCTCACCGAGCGCACCTCACCGAGCGCACCTCACCGAGGGCACCTCACCGAGCGCACCTCACCGAGGCACCTCACCGAGCGCACCTCACCGAGGGCACCTCACCGAGCGCACCTCACCGAGGGCACCTCACCGAGCGCACCTCACCGAGGGCACCTCACCGAGCGCACCTCACCGAGCGCACCTCACCGAGCGCACCTCACCGAGCGCACCTCACCGAGGCACCTCACCGAGCGCACCTCACCGAGCGCACCTCACCGAGCGCACCTCACCGAGCGCACCTCACCGAGCGCACCTCACCGAGCGCACCTCACCGAGGGCACCTCACCGAGCGCACCTCACCGAGGCACCTCACCGAGCGCACCTCACCGAGCGCACCTCACCGAGCGCACCTCACCGAGCGCACCTCACCGAGCGCACCTCACCGAGCGCACCTCACCGAGCGCACCTCACCGAGCGCACCTCACCGAGCGCACCTCACCGAGGGCACCTCACCGAGGGCACCTCACCGAGGGCACCTCACCGAGCGCACCTCACCGAGCGCACCTCACCGAGCGCACCTCACCGAGCGCACCTCACCGAGCGCACCTCACCGAGAGCACCTCACCGAGCGCACCTCACCGAGCGCACCTCACCGAGCGCACCTCACCGAGCATACCTCACCGAGCGCACCTCACCGAGGGCACCTCACCGAGCGCACCTCACCGAGCGCACCTCACCGAGCGCACCTAACCGAGCGCACCTCACCGAGCGCACCTCACCGAGCGCATCTCACAGAGCGCACCCGACTGAGCGTACCTCACCGAGCGCACCTCACCGAGCGCACCTCACCGAGCGCACCTCACCGAGGGCACCTCACCGAGGGCACCTCACCGAGGGCACCTCACCGAGCGCACTCTACCGAGGGCACCTCACCGAGCGCACCTCACCGAGAGCAACTCACCGAGCG
>JAHWGI010000810.1:0-14269 GCA_029379305.1 Frankliniella fusca | reverse complement strand
CATGTTCAATGGTCAAAAGATGTATGACTTTAAAGAAGTGTTC
The DNA here is from genome assembly GCA_029379305.1 of Frankliniella fusca. NCBI lineage: Eukaryota > Metazoa > Arthropoda > Insecta > Thysanoptera > Thripidae > Frankliniella > Frankliniella fusca. The sequence goes on along the minus strand of JAHWGI010000810.1, from coordinate 14,226 downwards.
TGAATACTGGCAATGGAAGTAAAAATGGTTGTGTCTTTTCAAAACAATTTTGTCAATACAAAGTAAACGTTTCAGATTTGATAAACTCGTGATGAAATTTCACGACCCTTCATTACAATTGCGCAGCTTTTTCAGAATTTTCAATTTAAGAAAACTTCTTTACTCATAAGCTGTTACGTTTCAGAACTTGTAAAAATGTTATAAAATATAAGATATATTTAGCTCTTAAATTTCATACTATTTCTAACGTGTTGGTGAGAGAGAGAGAGAGAGAGAGAGAGAGAGAGAGAGAGAGAGAGAGAGAGAGAGAGAGAGAGAGAGCAATCGCTCTGCTCGTTACACTGGAGCTATAATATTCTCCGGGATTTTCGAATGACGTCGAGCTTACCACCCGCTCCACGCCACACGCATGTGCGCTCAGGCCTTTTTAGAATTATCTCTCCTGCGCGATATTTTCCCCACTGCTCTTTTTAATATTTATTTTCTGTTTGTTTTTCCGTTTCTCCTATATGCCTGCTTCTCTTCTCCTTCCCTTGCAAACGACTCCCGTTCCCCTTTTTCTGCCATTGCGATGTCGCGTCATTTTCCCCTCATGCTGTGTGAGTGTGTGCATGTGCGTGAGTGCGTGTGTGAGGGGGGGAGTGAGAGAGTGAGAGAGAGAGGGAGGGAGAGAGAGAGGGAGGGAGAGAGGGAGGGAGGGAGAGAGAGAGAGGGAGAGAGAGAGGGAGGGAGAGAGAGGGAGAGAGAGAGAGTATGTATGTATGTGTGTGTGTGTGTGTGTGTGTGTGTGTGTGTGTGTGTGATGAGATCAATTTTGCTGTCTGCTCCGAGCGCCGCGCACCGCCGAAGTTTGGCTCGTATCGTCCCATAACACGAGCTTCGTCACTCAGATCCCTGAACATGTCCCCCTCCGCTGCTGCTCTGCCACCAGAACAACGCCAAGTGAAAAAAAATATACTTTCGATTTCTTAAGTTTTTCTACTCTCTCTCTCTCTCTCTCTCTCTCTCTCTCTCTCTCTCTCTCTCTCTCTCTCTCTCTCTCTCTCTCTCTCTCTCTCTCTCTCCTCTTTCTCTCTTTGCGGGGTCGGGTGCGGGGTAAAAAATGGTTTGAGTCACGTAGTCGCCATTATTATTGTAACGCGAGCAGATTACAGGGTTCCCCGCCTCCTGGTGGACGCGTAGCAGGACTACGCCAAGACAATCAATCGTGCCAGGGTGGTCGTGCCCGGGCGGCCGGCTTCTCTAACAAGGCTTCGGCCAGGACCTCCCGGTCCTGCACGCCCTGATCCCGCGTCCTGCGTGTTCTATACCCGGCTTTGAGTTCCGCGGGGTCACCGCGGAAGCTTTATTAAGTTGGCGGTTCCGGGACTGGCTGGACGGACGGACCTCGAGGGCGACAGCCGGACGGGGGACTCCCAGGACAGGGCAGGGTGCGTAGGGTCCGCTGGGCGGGCTGGTATACCATGATATCATGGTTCGCTTTCCCGGGCAGTGGAGTTCATGGTGTCAGTGACAAGGTTCCCAGATCCTGTCCTGGGCAGCGCGGCCGCTCTCTATCGGTGTTAATGGTGAGGTGTGGGGTGCTACTGGGACGAATACCTATTTGAACCCTACCACCGTGGTGTCCCAGCGGTATGGGGGTTTGGGGGGAAGTGTGACTTCCGCTTCTAAGCTCCGGCCGAAGCATAATTTTTGCATCGAGGGGTCAATGAATCTGATGATCATGCTGTACACTTTGTCCGGAAACCACTGGTAATGGCATTGCATAAATTCTTATTTTCGATGTTTCTGGCGATGTTTTGAGTTTATTCCTTTTAAAAAATGCAGGAAATGACACAAATTTGAAATTTTCTTCAAAGATCTACGGAGAACTATTAGTAATCACCAGTAATCGGTATTCATGTGTACTATCGGCGCAGAAAGAATTGACCCCCCCCTAGTCGCGATACTCCACGTCCGAGGTCGCCGTACGGTGGCACTTCCTGGTGGCGAATTTCTGAGTGACACTGACATGAATTGCGGCTGCTGCCAGACCTATATGATACAGTATCAAAAAAACAATAATAGGTAAACGCTGACGGAAGCTCTGCGCATAGCGGCGAAAACGGGCCAACCCAACTCAGCAAAGGGCGCAGTGCCAGAAATTCGCAGAAAACACAAACCACTCTTGTAAAATGTGTTAAGACGGGAGTCCTAACCCCACTGACACTGTCGTCTGCCACAACAAAACATATAAACAAGTAGCAGTGCGACGAAGTAATCTGCTTGATGATGAGGTGCAGGCCGAAGTCAAGTCTTTCTTTGTTGATCAAGCGGGGTTAGTTCGGATCACAAACCACCCCTTATGTTTTTCTCCAATTTATTAAGTAATAAAACAGAAAAGAATAAAAAAAAAACCCGCTTGATGTTAACGTAGAGGCAAATGTCTAATATCAAAATGATCGGGACTTCAGGGCGAACATCTCTCCTTGTTAATCAAGCGGGGATAGTTCGGATCGGAAACCTCCCCCTATGAATATCTCCAAAGATTAAAGTGATAAATCAGAAATGACTGAAAAACCCGCTTGATGTTAACATAGATGCAAAAGTAGAGTTCCAAAAATATCAGGACGTCAGGGCGAACAACTCTTTACGTTGAGCAAGCGGGGTTACATCGGATCACAAACCTCCCCTTTTAAATATATTCAAATATTAAAGTGATAAAACAGAAGAGACTAAGAAACCCGCTTGATGTTAACGAAGAGGCAAAATTCAAGTACCAAAATGATCAGGAGGTCAGGGCCGACATCTTTCTTTGTTGATCAAGCGGGGTTAGTTCGGATCACAAACCACCCCTTATGTTTTTCTCCAATTTAGTCAGTGATGAAACAGAAAATAATAAAAAGACCCGCTTGCTGTTAACGTAGAAGAAAAGGTCTTGTACCAAAATAATCAGGAGATCAGGGCTGACATCTTTCTTTGTTGATCAAGCGGGATTAGTTCGGATCACAAACCACCACTTATGTTTTTCTCCAATTTATTAAGTGATGAAACAGAAAAAAATTAAAAAAAACGCTTGATGTTAACGTAGAGGCAAAACTCAAGTACCAAAATGATCAGGAGGTCAGGGCCGACATCTTTCTTTGTTGATCAAGCGGGGTTAGTTCGGATCACAAACCACCCCTTATGTTTTTCTCCAATTTATTAAGTGATGAAACAGAAAAGAAGAAAAAAAAACGCTTGATGTTAACGTAGAGGCAAAAGTCTAGTATCAAAATGTTCGGTTCGTCAGGGCGAACACCTCTCCTTGTTGATCAAGCGGGGGTAGTTCGGATCGGAAACCTCCCCTTATGAATATCTCCAAAGATTAAAGTGATAAATCAGAAATGATTGAGAAACCCGCTTGATGTTAACGTAGAGGCAAAAGTCAAGTACCAAAATGATCAGGAGGTCAGGGCCGACATCTTTCTTTGTTGATCAAGCGGGGTTAGTTCGAATCACAAACCACCCCTTATGTTTTTCTCCAATTTATTAAGTAATGTAACAGGAAAAAAAAAAAAAAAACCCGCCTGCTGTTAACGTAGAAGAAAAAGTCTTGTACCAAAATGATAAGGAGATCAGGGCTGACATCTCTCTTTGTTGATCAAGCGGGGTTAGTTCGAATCACAAACCACCCCTTATGTTTTTCTCCAATTTATTAAGTGATTAAACAGACAAGAATAAAAAAAACCCGCTTGATGTTAACGTAGAGGCAAAAGGTAAGTACCAAAATGATCAGGAGGTCTGGGCCGACATCCTTCTTTGTTGATCAAGCGGGGTTAGTTCGGATCACAAACAACATCTTATGTTTTTCTCCAATTTATTAAGTGATGAAACAGAAAAGAATAAAAAAAACCCGCTTGATGTTAACGTAGAGGCAAAAGTCTAGTATATAAATGTTCGGGTCTTCAGGGCGAACACCTCTCCTTGTTGATCAAGCGGGGGTAGTGCAGATCACAAACCACCCTTTATGTTTTTCTCCAATTATTTAAGTGATAAAACAGAAAAGACTAAAAAAGCCCGCTTGATGTTAACGTAGAAGCAAAAGTCAATCATCAAAATGCTCGGGACTTCAGGGCGAACATCTCTCCTTGTTGATCAAGCGGGTGTAGTTCGGATCGGAAACCTCCCCTTATAATTATCTCCAAAGACAGGGGTCTTCAACTCGGGCCCGGCGGGCCATCTGGCCCGGCTGGGCCCGCGGGCCCGGGCGCGGGCCAGCGCTACTGCTACTGCTGCCTACTCCGCCGCCGCTACCGCACTTCCCCCACTACCAGTCCCCAGTCCCCACCCTTCCTCTCTCGTCACCCGGCCGGCGGCCACTCGCTGCTCGTCAGTACCCCCACTCCGCTACCAACTCCATGTCTCTCTCTAGCCCCACCAGCGGGCCAGACCGTGCCCGGCTTGGCCCGCCTGGCCCGCGGGCCAGCGGCGGGCCAACGAGTTGAAGACCCCTGTCCAAAGATTAAAGTGATAAATCAGAAATGATTGAGAAACCCGCTTGATGTTAACGTAGAGGCAAAAGTCATGGACCAAAATGATCAGGAGGTCAGGGCCGACATCTTTCTTTGTTGATCAAGCGGAGTTAGTTCGGATCACAAACCACCCATTTTGTTTTTCTCCAATTTATTAAGTGATGAAACAGAAAATAATAAAAAACCTGCTTGATGTTAACGTAGAAGCAAAAGTCAATCATTAAAATGCTCGGGACGTCAGTGCGAACATCTCTCCTTGTTGATCAAGCGGGGTTACTTCGGATCACAAACCACCCCTTATGTTTTTCTCCAATTTATTAAGTGATGAAACAGAAAAGAATAAAAAAAAACCCGCTTGATGTAAACGTAGAGGCAAAAGTCTATTATCAAAATGTTCGGGACGTCAGGGCGAACACCTCTCCTTGTTGATCAAGCGGGGGTAGTTCGGATCGGAAACCTCCCCTTACGAATATCTCGAAAGATTAAAGTGATAAATCAGAAATGATTGAGAAACCCGCTTGATGTTAACGTAGAGGAAAAAGTCAAGTACCAAAATGATCAGGAGGTCATGGCCGACATCTTTCTTTGTTGATGAAGGGGGGTTAGTTCGGATCACAAACCACCCCTTTTGTTTTTCTGCAATTTATTAAGTAATGAAACAAAAAAGAATGAAAAAAACCCGCTTGATCTTAACGTGGAGGCAAAAGTCTAGTATCAAAATGTTCGGGTCTTCAGGGCGAAAACCTCTCCTTGTTGATCAAGCGGGGGTAGTTCGGATCACAAACCACCCCTTATGTTTTTCTCCAATTTATTAAGTGATGAAACACTTTAATCTTTGGAGATATTCGTAAGGGGAGATTTCCGATCCGAACTACCCCCCCTTGATCAACACGGAGAGGTGTTCGCCCTGACGACCCGAACATTTTGATACTAGACTTTTGCCTCTACGTTTACATCAAGCGGTTTTTTTTATTCTTTTCTGTTTTATCACTTAATAAATTGGAGAAAAACATAAGGGGTGGTTTGTGATCCGAAGTAACCCCGCTTGATCAACAAGGAGAGATGTTCGCACTGACGTCCCGAGCATTTTGATGATTGACTTTTGTTTCCACGTTAACATCAAGCAGGTTTTTTATTATTTTCTGTTTCATCACTTAATAAATTGGAGAAAAACAAAATGGGTGGTTTGTGATCCGAACTACACCCGCTTGATCAACAAGGAGAGATGTTCGCCCTGAAGTCCCGAGCATTTTGATGGTTGAATTTTGCTTCTACGTTAACATCAAGCGGGCTTTTTTAGTCTTTTCTGTTTTATCACTTAATTGGAGAAAAACATAAAGGGTGGTTTGTGATCTGCACTACCCCCGCTTGATCAACAAGGAGAGGTGTTCGCCCTGAAGACCCGAACATTTTGATACTAGACTTTTGCCTCTACGTTAACATCAAGCAGGTTTTTTTTATTCTTTTCTGTTTTATCACTTACTAAATTGGAGAAAAACATAAGAGGTGGTTTGTGATCCGAACTAACCCCGCTTGATCAACAAAGAAAGATGTCGGCCCTGATCTCCTTATCATTTTGGTACAAGACTTTTTCTTCTACGTTAACAGCAGGCGGGTTTTTTTTTTTTTTTTCTGTTACATTACTTAATAAATTGGAGAAAAACAAAAGGGGTGGTTTGTGATCCGAACTAACCCCGCTTGATCAACAAAGAAGGATGTTGGCCATGACCTCCTGATCATTTTTGTACTTGACTTTTGCCTCTACGTTAACATGAAGCGGGTTTCTCAATCATATCTGAATTATCACTTTAATCTTTGGAGATATTCATAAGGGGAGGTTTCCAAACCGAACTACCCCCGCTTGATCAACAAGGAGAGGTGTTCGCCCTGACGACCCGAACATTTTGATACTAGACTTTTGCCTCTACGTTAACAACAAGCGGGTTTTTTTATTCTTTTCTGTTTCATCACTTAATAAATTGGAGAAAAACATAAGGGGTGGTTTGTGATCCGAACTAACCCCGCTTGATCAACAAAGAAAGATGTCGGCCCTGACCTCCTGATCATTTTGGTACTTGAGTTTTGCCTCTACGTTAACATCAAGCGTTTTTTTTATTTTTTTTCTGTTTCATCACTTAATAAATTGGAGAAAAACATAAGTGGTGGTTTGTGATCCGAACTAACCCCGCTTGATCAACAAAGAAAGATGTCAGCCCTGATCTCCTGATTATTTTGGTACAAGACTTTTTCTTCTACGTTAACAGCAAGCGGGTCTTTTTATTATTTTCTGTTTCATCACTGACTAAATTGGAGAAAAACATAAGGGGTGGTTTGTGATCCGAACTAACCCCGCTTGATCAACAAAGAAAGATGTCGGCCCTGACCTCCTGATCATTTTGGTACTTGAATTTTGCCTCTTCGTTAACATCAAGCGGGTTTCTTAGTCTCTTCTGTTTTATCACTTTAATATTTGAATATATTTAAAAGGGGAGGTTTGTGATCCGAAGTAACCCCGCTTGCTCAACGTAAAGAGTTGTTCGCCCTGACGTCCTGATATTTTTGGAACTCTACTTTTGCATCTATGTTAACATCAAGCGGGTTTTTCAGTCATTTCTGATTTATCACTTTAATCTTTGGAGATATTCATAGGGGGAGGTTTCCGATCCGAACTATCCCCGCTTGATTAACAAGGAGAGATGTTCGCCCTGAAGTCCCGATCATTTTGATATTAGACATTTGCCTCTACGTTAACATCAAGCGGGTTTTTTTTTATTCTTTTCTGTTTTATTACTTAATAAATTGGAGAAAAATATAAGGGGTGGTTTGTGATCCGAACTAACCCCGCTTGATCAACAAAGAAAGACTTGACTTCGGCCTGCACCTCATCATCAAGCAGATTACTTCGTCGCACTGCTACTTGTTTATATGTTTTGTTGTGGCAGACGACAGTGTCAGTGGGGTTAGGACTCCCGTCTTAACACATTTTACAAGAGTGGTTTGTGTTTTCTGCGAATTTCTGGCACTGCGCCCTTTGCTGAGTTGGGTTGGCCCGTTTTCGCCGCTATGCGCAGAGCTTCCGTCAGCGTTTACCTATTATTGTTTTTTTGATACTGTATCATATAGGTCTGGCAGCAGCCGCAATTCATGTCAGTGTCACTCAGAAATTCGCCACCAGGAAGTGCCACCGTACGGCGACCTCGGACGTGGAGTATCGCGACTAGGGGGGGTCAATTCTTTCTGCGCCGATAGTACACTGCTCGTGAGCCAAGTGGTGGGTGGGCCCCTCGGGTTGCATCCATGGATTTCTTTAATTTTACCTTGTATACTGGTGGCACGTCAAAGAGACATTGCTCCCCACACTCCCTTCCCCCCTTCCCCCAACTTCGCCCTCACTCTCTCTTCCTTCCTTTCTATCCTCTCCCACTGCTTCCCAGGTGATGGATTACGTATTGGCTTTGATTGACCCCCACTCTTCGCTGATCCCTACTGAAACGGCGTGGCGCGTCTCAGGCGCTGAATGCGGATCGCCCTCGAGGGGGCCGTAGAATACACGCCGCCCGTGGTACCCTCTCCCGCCCCCTCCCCCTCAACCTCTCGCCTCTCCTCTCAGCCAACCCTTCCCCTTGAATCATCACCATCCCCTGTTTTCCTCCATTCCTACCCCAGTGGACTCACAACGGCTCCAAGCTCTCGCTTGGAAACTAAGAAAACGCCATTTACCTCTCCTTTTCCTCTACTTTAGATGATTTGCCTTCATCTTTATTACTGCACGGATCACGACCAAAATAGCGGACGGCAACTTTGTCGTTGTTCTCAGACTGCGTGTTTCTCTTATATTCATTAAAAACCTCATCGTGCGGAGCGTGTGCAGCGCCACTCCCTTTTCCTTGATGCCATCGGTGCTCATTTCTCTCAGGAGGAGGCTGCCGCAGTAGTAAGAGTACTAGGTGGTGTCCTAGGCAACACCGAACAGTCGTGTGGAACTCTCATTTACCGTGGCATTTTTATCAGTAAATGTCTGGGCGCTGTTTGCATGCGTTGTAGGTCGAGAGGGTTCATGAATTGGCGGGAGGTGGGTTTCCCCCACCTTCTCTCCGGTGTTAGGCTCCGGAGTAGCAGAGCTGTGGCTGGCGGTCGGACAGGAGGGTAGGGGCATGGCTCAGAGGATGCCAGCCTCACCCTCAACGAACGCCGTCGCCGCGCACCCCTTGACTTCACAAGAATTTTCGCGCACCTCTAATCCTCATACAAAACCATGGGGATATATCGTGCCTAAACAGAAACGACGCGATTGTATTATGGGCGGTCATCCACTAGATCCGACTACCTGCGAGTATTAACACGATACAAATTTCTCTATGCAGACAGTGACAACTGAAACATTTGTGTAGAGTTTGCTGGCTCTTTCACTCCCCTTTTCTTGTCGCACGCTATTCTTTTCTAACGGTTTGGGCATAACAGCAGCCTCCAAGACATTCTTTGCCGATGCTCTCCACTCCCATGCCTTTCTCTTCCCTTCGCCTCGGCTGCCAACAATGAGTGCCGGAAAATGTTTTTATCCGGCCAGGATCGACCCTTGGGCCTTCCCTCTTCTTAAAGGAATGGATGAAAGAATGGATAGCTAGAGTCGGTCTCAGTCTACCGCCCAGAATTAAGATATTAGAACGGCTGAACCGAATTCGGACCAGCTTTCGATTTTGCCTCTCTCTCAAACTCTCTGCTCAAACATGTCACGAATTATAAGCTTGGTGCTGTTGCTAGCTATTTCTTCCTCAACAAAACGTAATATTTTTGGTGTCCGTACGTGCTTTTGTTTCGGAGAGAGGGCTCTTTGCAGTAAAGACTTGATTTTGATCCAAAATAGGAACATATGAACCTAACTCGAATGTCTCGGACCAAGATAATGACTGTGCCGTTTTGTAGATGGGCAGAAGGGCAGTAGTTGTGTCTGGGAGCTCTTCAAATTTTACCACCTAGATTGCGGGGTCTTAGAATAACAGCCTGACCAAAATTGGCATACGAGCCGAATTCAGATCAATCCAAGTAAAGACCGAGAACGGGCCTCAGAAACACTTGTACTTATAGCTTCTCGTTCACAAACGGTGATAACGGATATTTTACGTAGCGGATAGACCATGTTCTGCTTAGTTGTTTTGAGGTAACGCTAGCAACAGTCCACGGCGTAACATATTTCGAGCAGCGATGACTGAAACTTCCATGCAAAACAGAGATGCAAGCAGGGCTAGGAAGTTGTTACTTTTCCCTTCTACCCGTGCTTTCACCTAACATCAGCTTCGATCGAATGCACTGTTAAAATGTGCTCTTTGGACCGCAAAGCTATATCGTAGAGCCGGGCCAACGCAAAAAAAAATGCCTATCAACGTTCTCTCAATTTTCTTTAGCTATAACATTTTCCCTCCTCTAAGATGATGCCCGCGTAACTGTTAAACTTATCCTTGTGGGGCGCTCAGATTGCACCCGGTCAAGACGATGCCCGTTTGAGGTAGGCTAGTCTTTTTCTTAAAAACATTGACACGTGCGAGATTCTGCAACATGGAGAGTATAGGCTGAGCTGATCGTACCGAATAAAGGGGCCGATCCGAAATAGGCTCAGTCGCTCTATGTCGTGCAATCCACCACCATCATGCAATCTGAATACATTGTGGTTGAGGCGCGAGGCGCGGCTCCCATGAGTGTTACAGAAGAGCGAGGGGAGGCGAGCTAGGACATATCGGAAAGGGTATCGTAGTAGGACGTCTGGAAGGACGCTGCAGACGGACATATCGCTCTTCCCACGGCGCTTACTACAGCATGACGCGCCTCACCTCACCGCGCCCCGCCTTCAGCCTCCCCGCCAACCCCACCACCCCAACCGTTGGGTGTTTCACAGCCGCTACCTTGAGATGTCTGTTGCCCGAGTGGACCCTCTTGTCACCCTGTTTCTGCTGCATTCCGCGTCGTGCGTCCTGTTTCCCTTCTTCACCCACTCTCATCCCCCCTCCCCCCATCTCTCTCTCTCTCTCTCTCTCTCTCTCTCTCTCTCTCTCTCTCTCTCTCTCTCTCTCTCTCTCTCTCTCACCACTCGCCCTTCCTAACTCTGCCCCCCCCCCCCCTTTCCCTGCCCCGAGCCCAGTCACGTTTCTCGCACCGGCTGCTAGCATCCTCAGCGTCACTCGCTTTCCGGTAAAGGCCGAGAAACAGCATGAGTCCAAGGTGTTTTTTGGCACAAAGAAGCCATACTTCCCTTTCCTCTCTTGCAAACTCAGACGTATTTCACAATTTTTCAAACGCTCTGGTTGCCGCTTCATTCCTAGCCGCCTCAATGCAAATAACGGCTCCTCTCGCAGTAAGCAGGTTTGCTGACAGAGAGCGGCCAGTGCTTTAACTATTTATGAAGGGCGGTGCGCGTTAAGTGTAGGCCCAGACGCTTAGGGATATTACGCTGAAGGTGGGCACCATGCAAAGCTGTCCCTTGGTGCATGGCCGTGACTGCAGCCGAGGGGGCGACAGCTTTGGGAATCATGTGTGCACAAGCCTGGGAATCATCATCATAAAAATAAAGGGAAATCATTCAAAACCTTTGCGACAAAGCAGGAAACACCTGGAATTAGTTTTAATTAGCCGAAACTAGCGTTTTATGTCGCTAGATACAGTCAAATGCCCTAATTTCGGACTTGTGCCTTAATTTCGGACAGTTTGCAGAGAAGTGCTTATTTCAACCTATCTCGGTCACCTTTTGAGATATTTGAAATCCGAAGACGGCATCGTAAAGTTTGCAGTATAGAGTATCATATTTCGTCAAGTCGGTTGAAGTACCTTTAAAATTTTACAGCACACAGGAATTTAAAGTTAAAAAAAAGCACATAGAACAAAATTGCTGGTTTGAAATAAGCTCCCCCAAAAACCGGGGCTCATGTAGGTGTGAGCTGCCCTATGGGTGGTCCTTTCTCGAATGAATGTTTGGTATTTTGGCTACAGAACTACGTAAATTATTATTTTTTAAGTCAAACCGTTTTTTGGTGCGGAACGATTTTCGAAAGTGCTACAATTTCGGACAGTCCAATTCTGTGGCATAAAATTACATTTGTTTCCATGTTTGTGCCAAAAGACTTATGTTTTCGCCACCAGGAAGAAGCGAAATTGTACTTTTGACTATCACCTTTACAACGCCGTTTCCGGATTTGAGATACCTCAAAAAACGGCTAAGATAGGAAGAATTTTGCACTCCTCTGAATTTTGTGCGAAGTTACAGCACAATTGTCCAGAGTTAAAGGCGTTCACAAAACCATCCCATATTTCTGTCCAGGTTTCATCTCTCAGGGTTGAGTCAAAAAATCGGTTTGGATGTTATTCAACGAATTGTGACCTAGGCTATCCTAAGTGAAAAGTAAACCTGTTCGGGTAGGCCAAAATGCATGCTTGTGTCCGAAATTAGAGCACGTGTCCGAAATTAGAGCACTTTCGTTCCTAATTTCGGACACTCTTCCGATGATTGCTGTAGCTTCCCATCTGTTGATAGAAATTCGACATGGGTATCATCCGACGTGTCTCGAGCCACAGTATTTCCAATCGCAACAGATTTTTCATATTTTATCATGCCTACACGTAAGAAAGGAAAAACCGCTCAATTCGTCCGAAATTAGGGCACTTGACTGTAAGTGAGAAATGAAAAGATACGGATGGGAATCATTGGAAATCAATCATTCCGGGAATCATGAGTACACATTAAAGGTGAGTGGTCGCCCCCTCGACTGCAGCATTCTCTGTCCCATTCTCGAAAGAGAATAGGTAGAAAAGAGGTCCTGTCATCGCACGCCGGCCGCACTCTTTGCGTGGTGCCCACCTTTGGCGTACAATCGCCGTACGCCCTGGGCACCCCAGATTAGCAGTGTAGTCCGCGCTCACCCCCGCGGCCCTCCGGCCCCGCCCCTCCTCGCCGCCCTCGCCGCCCAATGGAGCGAGCAAATCTAATATTCAGAGCAGTGTCTGTTTCGCGCAGTTTCAATCCTCTCTTTGCCTCTGGCTGTCAGTGAGCCGCTCTGGCCCGGAGGCGCAGTAGCTCGCCCCGCCCCGCCCCGCCCCGCGCCGCCCTGCCCTTCCCCGCCCTGCCTTGCCTCGCCCCGCCCAAGCGCCTACCGCGCACTGGTCCCCCCCCCCCCCTTCTTCTCATGTCGAACGGTTGCGAGCAGCTTGTTGATGGCGTCGCTGCCAGCCGCTGCCAGCAGGCCGCCGAGAGAGAGAGAGAGAGAGAGAGAGAGAGAGAGAGAGAGAGAGAGAGAGAGAGAGAGGGATAGAGACGCAAATACACTCACTACTACACACACATTCTGCTGCCGAAGCTCTCTCTCCTCCGTGCAGGTGGCTGGCGAGCTACCCTCCCCGCCCCGCCCGGCTCTCCCGAAAGGCTCCCCCAGGGGCTGTTGTGTGTTGTGGCCGGCAGTACGATTGTGGCCGCTTTGTCGCCGGCCCTGCCCTGTCGTGCCCTGCCGTGCCCTGCCGTGCCCTGCGGCCGCCCCGCTGTTTCGCCCGTTCGCTGTCGCAAAACGACTCCAGGGGCCCTGGAGTAGTGGGCGGCCGCTACCTCCGCAGGCATGCCCCGCCGCGCCTCGGCATGGAGCGGCCGTTTCCTGCGGCCCAGTGCGGTTTGCCGGCCTCTCTGCGCTCTCTCTCTCTCTCTCTCTCTCTCTCTCTCTCTCTCTCTCTCTCTCTCTCTCTCTCTCCCTCCCTCCCTCCCCACTCACTCGCTCCTAACTGCCCTACCTCACTCCCACGTCCGTTCCTCTCCCTTTCCACTTCAGAAAGTGTAGTAGTTTGTGCTCGCGGCAGCGGCGCGGTGTTCCTGCTGCATTTTCTAATTAGTGGCCAACAGGCCAGCCTGGCCTGGCTACCACATCTTGCCGCGCAGCGCTGGCACGCCCCGCCACGCCCACCACGCCCACCACGCCCCGCCACGCCGCCCCGCCCACCAGAACACGAATCATCCTATCAGCAGAGGAGAGGGCCGCTTGCCCTGAGGCTGTCTGGTGGGCCGGCGGTCCATCCTATCAAACGAGCTTCTGTTCGTGTGTGGTTGGGTTCGGATGCAGGGCCGGCTGCCGCCCGGTCACCATTCGGCCGGAGTCTAGCGGGCTACAGGAGCTAGCACCACACGAGACACTGATGAATCCTAGTGAAGAAAGAACCGGCCTAAAGCCATTTCTAGATCAGATCCAGCACCAGACTAGAGCCAGAACCAGACCAGGGCCACTAGACCAGAGCCAGCAGCAGACCAGGGCCAACACTACACTGGAAAATCAAAGGTGCTCACTAGCACACTGTTAAAAATTTTGTTGTAAATTAACAGGAAAAGTACTGTTAAGTTTCTTAGCAGCAAAAACTGTTTCAAAACAGGAAAAACTGTAAATTTACAAGGATAGGAAAAATCTCAGAATCAAATTTTTCGTCGAAATGTATTGACTTCCTTTTGCACTTATATTTCTCTTCTGTAATATTACAAAATTGTTGTATTTCGAACAGTAAGGGCTGTTAACAAAATTAACAGCGTATTTCCTGTAAAGCACCAGCATACACAGTGATACTCATTCACTGTTCTTTGAGAGTGCTGCTGAAATAATCCATATGCAGTAAGTTTTTAACTGATAAAAGAACAACTGTTTAGAAACAGGATTCCCGTAAAACAAATGGTCGTCAGGCAACAACTTTTTCTAACAGTGCACCTTTGCGTGGGTGCTTT